>LGRX02031081.1:0-15161 GCA_001247695.2 Cymbomonas tetramitiformis | reverse complement strand
CTCAGCACACCACCTCGGCTGAGGTGGCACAAGAATGTGAAACAGGTAGCTAATGCAAACTAAGAGGTCCCCGTCCACGGATCAGGACAACATCAACCAAAGGGCCGACCTGCCGCCATCCCCGCTTCCGGCTAACCCTCTAAACCGAATGCTAAAGTACTAGTATATGCATGCCAACTAGGTGGACTGCCACAAGGATATGAAAATAGCAACTGGGCTCTGCCAGATCTCGCTCCCCGATAGATACTCTCATCTGATGCTGCTCAGCTCGACGGTCAACCAGTACTCGAGGTCATAGAAGATGTCAAAGAGGTACAGGATGTAGTCAAAGGCCAGAATCCAGTCAGATGTGCTTAAGGTCAGAGTAGAGTTGTCGGTGTCTAAGGTCTCATAGGGCAGGTCATAGGTACCAATCTGTCCACGAACACAAAGTCCAGTCCAGAAGGGCACCACGGCAAAGGGCATCAATCCAGTCTGACCAGAAAGACCCCTTGCCCGACCGTTGCCGGCTCATAGGCCTGCAGCTCAGCCGGACAGAGGACCAGAGAACCTAGGAGTCACCCGCACCACTGGGGTTAGGGCGGATCACGTCCATGAAGGACTCGATCATGCTGATGATCACCCGCACCTTGTCCTTGAGCCCAGGAAGAGGTTTGGTGAAGATATCAGCCAGGTTGAGTAAAGTGTTGATGTAAACAGGCACTAGGTACCCAGCACACACCCACCCCGAAAGCAGTGAAAACGGATCAACACATGCTTAATCTTGGTGGATAGCATGACATTCCTCAGAATGGAGGAGGCCGCCTGGTTGTCAATCATGACAGCCACCGGGAGCTCCAGCCTGGGAATGAAGGGTCCAGAGGTACCATACATGCCAGACCGCTGAGAGTGGTACTCCCGCGGACCGTCCTCGTAGCCCGTGCCATCATATGGTACTGGCACGGCGTGAGGCAGGGCATACAGGCTGCTGTCAGGAACAGGCTCAGCCTCCCGGTAGTGTAGGGGGGAGGCGGGGCCCATCTGACCATGACCCATAGCATGATTCTCGAAGAACGCGGCCGCCCTCTGCATCCAAGAAGTGTCAGCTGCAGGGAAGGCCGTAGACAGAGCCAGAGCAGACACACCCGGCTCCTGCTGCGTAATTCTGATAAAGCCGAACATCTCCACAATCATATGGATGGCAGACATGGCCCGCTGCCCAACCACAGAGGCGGCCACATACTCAGATCCAGTGGAGGACATCTCAGCATCAGTCTGGCGGGCACATACCCAATGAAGGACCATGCCGTTGAGGAATACAATGCCTCCCGAGTAGGAGAGACACCCGTTGAGTTTGTCACGAGCATGGTCAGCATCCGAATACACCTGTATTGTGAGCACAGAAAGCGGTGCACTGGGGTAAGCATAACGGATACGGTAGTGCCGTGTGAAGTACAGATACTGAGCCACTCTCTGAAGTGCCTCCCAGGCCTGAGCCGAGGGGCATGAGGAGAACTGTGCCAGATATATGACTGAGTAATAGATATCTGGCCTGGTGCACCGTGCAATCCACAGCAGGGACCCAAGCAGAGAGAGATACGGGGTGACAAGGGTGAGATCAGGGTGCTCCGGCTTCTGGATAACGAGGTTCACATCCATCGGATTGTGATAGGTTTTGGCCGGAAGCTTGAACTTGGACATGAGCTCCTTGATCTGCCTGGTTTGGGACAATGCAATGCCCCACCGATCATAGTCAACCGCAAGCTGCAGGACGGCTGTCATACGGCCAAGATTCTTGCTCTTGAATGCCGCCTGGAAAGCTGCCCGGAAAGCCTGGTGGAAGGCATCATCACATGTCAGCCCGAAGTCATCCACGTAGACAGCCACGAAGGCCACGAACACAGAGGTCACAATATAGTATAGGCACGGGTCATATGTGGACTGGGTGAAGTGCATTCCCTGATAGGTGAAGGACTTCATGAATTTGTTGGCCAGCTTCTGCCAGGAAGCACCAGCCGTCCGTAGCCCGTAGAGAGCATAGAGCAGCTTGGCATAGCCATATCTGCCCTTATACATATACCCAGAGGGGAACCGCACATATATAGGAACCTCCAGACGGGCATGAACAAAGGCCTGACTGACGTCAAAGTGATAGACCATAACCCCCATACCAGCAAAGATAATAGACAGGATGAAGAGAAGGCGGAAGGTGGGCAGGGCTGCTACCGTGCATGCGGTCTCAGCTTGGGTGTAGCCCCAGTGCCACGTGGCAGCCACGGCCATCCGAGCTTTATGAATTTGGACGGGCGGTAGACCATCCCGTGGCTTCCAGGGCTTATTCAGCACAAAGATGGTGCTGGTGGCGATCTCACCGTCGGGTAGCACCTCCACCGGTTCTATCTTACCCTGGTCAATCAGAGGCTGCACCTCCCCACCGGTAATAGCCTCCTCCCACTGAGCCCCATCAGGCATAGACAGTGCCTGGCGGTACCCACCCGGCAGTGGCAGATCAGGAGCTGCAGTGTGGTACAGGCGCTCGGCGAGGTCAGCAGAGATATGACTGAAGCTGAGTATGCCGCTGGCTGGCAATGTACCGACCGTGTCCTCTGGTGGGACCACATAGTGCGGAAGGAGCCACTGGTCCTGCTCCGGGTGGTCGGAGAAGGGAAGGTGGCAAGCACTGTGGGTATCAGGGAACACCACCAGACTGGCACGGAGGTCCATGGCATAGGCACGTGGGGCAGTCACATCACCGTAGGCCATAGGCCGGAAGAGCACCCTATAGGACCTGGACCGCCTCATGTCCGTGGACACAATGAGTGCCGGATACAGCGGATCACCGCGGGCCTCCTGAGCCTTAGCCAGAGTCCAGAGCGGGTAGTGTTGATTGACACAGTCAATGACCCTGCGGCGGTCCAGCCAGTGGACCAAGTCAAACCAAGCAGTGCCCGCCGGGTCAGCCATGACATACTGCTGGGCGGTGGTCCAGAAAGTGTCTGCTGAACCAGTGTCAAGCAACTGCACGGTGGCATAGGTCTCACCGTCCCGGGTGTCATAATAGGCAGCCACGGAATGGACTGTCACCACCATGTCAGTGGTGTAGTCCCTCCACGGCTCCGGCCTGTCACTGGGCACGGGTGCGGAGTGCTGCTCGTCGGGAGCGGGGGCAGGGAACGATGACATCACCTGCCCGAACTCTGAGTAGTTTCTGATGAAGTCTGGCCGGCCCTCGGAACCAACCTTGTTCCTCTCCAGGTCCAGTACCTTGTAGGCCGAGGACCTGAGGCTGATGCCCACAAACCGCCCCTGCCAGGCCCGGGGGGTCCGCTTCTTGGAGACCCCCGGATGGCGGGCCCGCATCTGCTGAGCATCCATGGCCACAGTGCACAGGGTGCCGAATATCTCGATACGGGAGTAGGTAAAGTGATAGCCCATAAGGTGATAGAATGGCACCACGGCGTCCCGCCCATGAGGCAGGATATCCCATAGCAGGCAGGCATGACTGTCTGCAAGAGGCCAGTAGGTGAGGTCCATACCGGCTGTCTCCAAGAGTGCACGGGAGACCGACGAGATCTTAACAATCACATATTCAGCCATGAAGTTCTGCCAGTGCAGGGTGGGTGACGACTGCAGGTGTTTGATGCCATGGTGTTTGTACAGAGCCTGTGCTGCAGGGTCACACAGCTCCGGGGCACAATCAGTGCGGAGAACCAGGCCAGTGCAGGCAAAGCCGTGATGAACAACATCCGCCAGGAACTGAGCCAGGATGAAGCTGTATGCCGACTTCTCAGCAGAGAAGTAGCAAAGTGTAAACCTCAGTGAACTCCACAAAGGTCCAGCGGTACCTCGACCCGTCATAGCCAATAGGCGTGATCGGGCCCGTAGCATCAGCAGCCCACATAGATCCAGGCTTCTGAGCCCTGTATCTGTCAGCCGGAGGGTGCTTCGGACTCGGCTGCACTGTCCGCATACGGGCACACACAGCACAGGCCTCAGCACAGGTCCTGTGAGACAGCAGCTGCTCCCGGGTAACCGTAGTGCCAGGTCGGGCGATGTCAACACCAAGGTCCATGAGCTGAGCCAGCCTGAGACCATGAGCATGAGCATATGCGGAATGGCACCACCTCTCAGGGGTGAACCTCATGGACGTGTACTGATCACGGTAGATGATAGCCACCGGGAACGGGGTACCAGCAATGAAGACACGGTCCCCCCCCGCCCTCCGAGCCAGCCGACTGAAGGGGCCGTCCAGCATAGGTGTGCTCACGACGGTAGCTGAATATGCCCTCTGTGCCAGCTGGGTACACATGTAGCACCTCCCAATGGATAAGGTGCTGCCTGAATGTACTGAGGTGTGACTGGGGAATCAAGAAGAGGAATACCGTGTGCTCGGGGTCGGTTGCAAAGTCCCGGTTGGCCTTCTTGAGCATCCGCTCACAGGTGAGTCTGTCAAAGGGCGGGTTGCCATATATATAGGCACCGGCCCAGAGGTGACCCCAGCAGGAATCAGACAGTGAATACCTGACTGGGCAGGTCTGGTTGTTACCCACGCCGGGGGGGAGGTCGTCTCCGAAGAGGGAGATGTCAAAGTTGTGTTCCCCGGTCTTGGCCAGTGCAGCGGGCGAGCCCTTCAGGAAAGCCCACTTGGCATACTCTGAGCGTGCCCACATCCAGTCACAGATCTCACCGGTGCGGACACGTGAGACAGTCTGGGTGAGTGCACTGGCTGCCCCCTCAGGGACCTCCGCCCACATATAGTCTGTGCCAGAGTCAATGATCCGATAGACACGGCCAGTAGGCAGGTGGGTGTAGGTGAGGGACACAAGGTCAGGGGACCCGAAGCCGAGGGATAGCATAACCCGAGAAGACAGCAGAGTGCGGCAGCCGGCCTTATAGTGTGAGTTTGGGAGAACGAAGTGGTCGATGGCGCCGTCCTGGACACAGACCCCATACAGGTGGAATGTCACAGTAGCGTCCGTCCTGTGAGACCCAGCCGTGACCATGGTGAAGGCCACCGTACGGGTGTAGTCCACGTCGGTGCAGGCCGACAGGTCCCCGCACATGACACATGTGGCTCCAGAGTCACACACGATGCCTCTGTCAACCCGGACGGGTGCAGGGACAGCACTGGCCAGAGAACTGAATCCAGAAGCAGCCCACTCCTCGTCGGGCACATGCAACGGAACTGACTCTGCACTGCCATAAACCAGAATACCAGTATAGCCAGCAGGTACCAGAGGGTAAACCACCGTAACTGACCCAAGCTGACCAGACAGTACACCAAGCTCCACAGAAGCATAAGTACCCACAGCATAACCAGAGACCAGACATAAGCCGGTATCACCGGTAGCCAGTCCATCAGCTGGGAAAAGCTGACCAGCAGAACGGCCGACGGACCCCCCTGCTGGCGGGGTAAGCTGACTGACTGACTGACTGACTGACTGTCTGACTGACTGCCGCAGACCCAGAGAATACCCAAACAGTAGTGCCGAGGTACAGAGGGCCAGGCTACAGATAACCAGAATAGCAGTCCAGACCGGTGAGGAGCGGCGAGAGGTGCGGGGCTCACCCGCCGGAGGCTGGGTTGTTGAGGGCTGGTGCCCGCCCGTTGGTGACTGGCGGTTGACAAGGTGTCGCCAGGTGCGTACGGGAGTCCTGGCACCAACGGCAGGAAGACAGGCCGAGATAGCCAGACCCCAGGTGACAGCATGCCAAAGCACCAGAGCCCGTGGGTGCACCTCCAGCACAGTACCGGAGGCACCACCAGACTGCACCGCATCTGCCGTGCCAGAGAATGCTAGAATGCACAGCAGACTCATGTACATGTAGTGACCCGCCCCATAGGGCCTGCGGCCCGGGCCACCCGGACCCCTGGGTCGGGACGGCGGTGCCGTGCTCACCAGCTGCACAGCTCCAGGGAACTCGGTGTTGGTTGTTGTGATCTGCACGTCGGCTGCCGGCACCGCTGGCTGCTGCGGCTCAACACTGAAGTGCTGCATAGACATGGCAGGGTCCGAAGGCTGGTGCACGGCAACATGGAGCTGAGCAGGCGTCATCTCACCGTCGGGTCCGTCCCCATCGCCAGGGTCCTGGTACGAGTTGAAGCGGTTGACAGCGTCATAGTATTGCTCCTCCGAGCGGCCACATGAGTCCCAGATAGCCCACTCCGACTCAGTCCACGGCTCCCCACTGTCAACGGCAGAGTGCGGCACAACGGCAGCCGCCTGGGCCGCGGGGATGTCAAGCGGTGCCTCCCCGAGCTCCAATGAGTAAGAATATAGGCACGACTCATACACCTCCTCCTCCGGATCGAGGAAAGCCGCATCCAACTCTGACAGGATGTCTGCAATGGGCGTGCCCTCGGGGTGGAACCCCGCCACATGAGCACTCTGCACCCCTCCAGGGCAGTCACGGCGGAAGTGAGGGCCGCCGCAGTCCCAGCACTGGACCGAGTGGCGGCCCTGTGCATCCCGCGTCACCCGCAAGGCAGTCGGTGAACCACCGGATGCAGGCTGCCGCTGCCCCCGAGTCCGCGGCGGAGGGGCATGAGGGGAAGGGTGAGAGCCCTTCCTGTGCCCCTTCATGTTCTGTTGTCGATTCTTTCCACCGCGGGCCGGTCTGGCGCGGGGAGCTGTACCCCTGTCGCCCCCAGACCGGTGAGCACCCTGTCCGGCCGCCTGCGGCTGAGCATCCTGAGTCTGTGGCGGGTGCCTGGGCTCGTCACGCCTGCGGCCACCAACAACGCGAGTCTGCGGGATGCCCGCACGGGCCAGAAGGGCGGCAGAAGGGGACTCCCCAGAGAGAAGTGAGGCCGCCAATGCGGAGACCCCATCCTTTTTCTTCTTCTCTTTAAGCAGCTTCTTTTCCTCCGTTTTCTGTTGGTGGAAGGCCTTCACAGCCAACGTGAACTGTTGAATGCCGAGAGCCCGCTTCTCCCTGCCCTCGGCCGTCTTAGAATTCCACTCCTGCAGAAGGTCCTTATAATACAGAGGGCACATGCGAAGGGTGAGGAGGTCCAAGGCGAACCCCACACCCCACACATCGTCAGGCTCTACACCAGGTCTGAGCTCAGAACGGATCGCGGTGTGGTGCTGCATGAAGCCCTTAATATAGGGCTCGGGGTCTACATCCTCCAGCAGCTCGATCGCAGGAGCTGTCTCGAATAGGTAACCATGGGAAACCCACGGCCTGCGCCGTCTGGCAACGGCTCGGCAGACAACCAGCCACGCACGGCGTCCATCATCCGGAGACACCGTAGCCGACTCCTCAATGAGCCGAAGGCATGACCCACGCACCAGCGACGTCAAGATGCGATAGAGAATGCGAGTGGCCTCAGGAAGAACAGCCGTCGTGAGGTCAGTCGGGTGGAATACCGTGTCAAACTGAAGGTTGAAGTCGGTTAGTTGGGTCTGTACCGCTTTAGTGAAGCGGTCCAGTGCAATTTCTCGAGGCACTTGGCCTTTGATCTTGTCGATGTCAAAAACCCACTCCGAAGCCTTGATGTGAGTGGGCCGGCACTGGTCACGAACTTGCTGAATAATGCTGGCCCGGTGACCAGGCTCGCGGAGAATCGTCTGGCAGTCCTTAAGGAACTCCCTGAGAACCAAAGCACCGTCCGTGTCATCACTGTCAAGCGGGCGACGCTTCACAGGTGTAGGGGGCACAGGCTCTTCAGGGCCGTCGCTGAAGGGAAGCGCCCTCCGCGTGTCGATCCCAGCCGGAACTGGAGTGGTGAACCCATCAGAAGGATCCATGGCAGCCATGACAGCCGCAAGATAAGCACCGAAGGGATGAAACCCTAACGAAAAGGGTGAGCCCCCTTCAAGGAAGGGGCCAAATCCAAGATAAATTCAAAATCTGCTCCGATGCCCACGAAACTCGGTAACACGGCCGGTAATGGCGAAGTAAAAACACTCTCCAAAGGAAAATGTCCGAGCCCAAGTAGAACGTGAGTTATAGACGGTCAAAAACGGCCAAGTCGCCCGCAAGATTCGTAGATCCGCTCAAAGTTCACAAACAAGCGGCAAGCGTGGCAAATTAAGGTAAAATGATACGGGTAAAGATGTATAGAGCAGTGAGGAAAAATGCGGAGCGGCGGGGGTGGGCGGAAGGTAGGAGAGTAGAGTCGAGGTCTCCGCGCTTGTCGATGTCCGAGGTCATGGTCTTTTTAACGTGTCGCGAAGCACTCAGTACCAAACTCTGCGCAATGCTGCATACCATCGGGGGCCCCAGCGCTCTCTGACCCATCTTCTCCGTACTTTCCTCCGCCACTCGTCGCGCTTACCCCTCCATCTACACAGTCAGTCGTGCCGTGAAAACGCGGCACCCCGCAACATTCTACCTACTCAGCCACGCTCGCCCCTCTACAGCTTTAGCCAGCCATTTAGTGGCTTTGAATCAAAACCACTTTAGGCAAGTGGTGGGCCTATAGCCTACTAGAATGTCCTAGTGACACAGTGAAAACGCTGAACGCCGTAGGGTTTGAGCGAGGCAATCAGGTATATCAAAAGATAGAAATGAATACACGACTCTCAGGCTATCTAAGCTCTGAGGCCGTCACTAGGCAATCATATCGTATGTCACAGTCTAAGCTACCGAAGTCGAACTACTGAGTACAGGTAGGAAGTCACTGTACTGTCACTGTCACTGTCATACGTCATACGTGATACTGAACTACTGAATCTCAGCACATACCATGGATTTTCCCAATAGTCACCCTTGTACCGAGTATCGCTCGGAGATGATGTACAACGATGTTGTGGACTACGAGACCCATTTTTTGGGACCCCGGTCGATGTCTAAGGTGCATATTGGAGCTTTGAAGAGATGCCAGGGCCTAGCGGACAGCGTACTAGTACGCATACACAAGTAGCATACCATGGATTCTCCCAACGGGCACCCTTGTACCGAGTATCGCTCGGAGATGATTTGTAACGATGTTGTGGACTACGAGACCCATTTTTGGGGACCCCGGTCGATAACTAAGGTGCATATTTGAGTTATGAAGAGATACCAGAGCCTAGCAGACAGCGTACTAGTACGCATACACAAGTAGCATGCCATGTATTCTCCCAATGGTCACCCTTGTACCGAGTATCGCTCGGAGATGATGTACAACGATGTTGTGGACTACGAGACCCATTTTTTTGGGACCCCGGTCGATGTCTAAGGTGCATATTGGAGCTTTGAAGAGATGCCAGGGCCTAGCGGACAGCGTACTAGTACGCATACACAAGTAGCATACCATGGATTCTCCCAACGGGCACCCTTGTACCGAGTATCGCTCGGAGATGATTTGTAACGATGTTGTGGACTACGAGACCCATTTTTGGGGACCCCGGTCGATACCTAAGGTGCATATTTGAGTTATGAAGAGATACCAGAGCCTAGCAGACAGCGTACTAGTACGCATACACAAGTAGCATGCCATGTATTCTCCCAATGGTCACCCTTGTACCGAGTATCGCTCGGTGATGATGTACAACGATGTTGTGGACTACGAGACCCATTTTGGGGACCCCGGTCGATGTCGTCTAAGGTGCATATTGGAGCTTTGAAGAGATGCCGGGGCCTAGCGGACAGCGTACTAGTACGCATACACAAGTAGCATACCATGGATTCTCCCAACGGGCACCCTTGTACCGAGTATCGCTCGGTGATGATGTACAACGATGTTGTGGACTACGAGACCCATTTTTTGGGACCCCGGTCGATGTCTAAGGTGCATATTCGAGTTATGAAGAGATGCCAGAGGCCTAGCAGACAGTGTACTAGTACGCATACACAAGTAGCATGCCATGGATTCTCCCGATGGTCACCCTTGTACCGAGTATCGCTCGGAGATGATTTGTAACGATGTTGTGGACTACGAGGCCCTTTTTTGGACTTTAATCGAAGTATCATAGCAGGATGTGCAATATATATGATTATATACGTTTATGCAGCAGAGGGCAACCCTACATTGCGCCGCAATTAGTCGAGTATCTGATATATTTCATGAACTTATAATGATTTTCGTGCACTTATAGGGTCTTAAGGATAAAAATTTCCCATCATTCACGACTTTTGATGATAAATGATTTTTTGGGGATTTTTCTAGTATGGTGACCCTGCAAAAGTAGTGGGTAATGATCAAAGTCATCAATTTTGAGTCGTGGATGCATGATATATCCATATGTGTAAAGGTTTCCTAGTCAAGTGGAGTGTATGTGCATGAAATATCATGTCATAACTCACATAACTCTAAGTAACGAAGAGGTTATGACGTTTTGGGTTTCAACAAGGAAACCCTGATTTTGGGGGCTATTTCTTTGCTCCAGCCTGCGCATACCCACGAGAAGAAAACGGCACGGCGAGCTCGATGTGTGATGGAAGTAGCACTAGGGTGTGTAAAACATCAAAGTAGATATCAATATTGATTTTTTGAGACCTGAATGTGCTCGGACCTTCGCTCCATGGGATCACAATCAGGGATGCGGTACGATGGAACTCGAAATTTTATAAGTGAAAAACATCCAAAAAATCAGTTTTTCTCACATGCGGCGATAGTTGCCATGGTTATGGCAGGATACCGGCATTCTCATGGGGTAATGCATGTTGCACAGTTCGAGTACATCCCAATGAAGAGTCCTATCACCCTATACGAATATATATGGCCATCTACCGAGCGAAAACACCTTCGTAGTCAAAGTACTTGTGATAGTACTTTCGAAATTAATTAATTTTCTGGTGTTTTATAGCATGAAAGCACACACGATTTACTCACACCTAAAGTTGATTGTAGCGTGCACTATCATTCAAAATAATTCAAAAGGGTCCGAAATGATTTTTCTGAGCTGTAACTTGACCCGTGGAACCTGTTGAAAAGGCCCCATAATGGTTTTACTAAAGTACTTGTGACAGTACTGGAGCGCGGGGCAGTAGCCAACTATGGAGTCTGTCATAGGGGCCTGACCGGGACTCCCAGTCAGGGCTGCCTATACAGATTTCAGCACAGGCCAGGTTTTATCCCGTGCGTGCAGAGCTGGCGCGGGTAATAAACTACTGTAGAGGGTGCGCCGCGCATGACGTGCGTGAGCCGAACGCCCACCAACCCGACCTTGTCTACAACTCCACACCCCCCTCCAACTGAACGGCCACACGACAAACGACTCTACCTCCCACGACCTCACATCATCCGCCCCTCCCACGAGCTGCGTACACAGGCCAGGCTTTATCCCGTGCGTGCAGAGCTGGCGCGGGTAATAAACTACTGTAGAGGGTGCGCCGCGCATGACGTGCGTGAGCCGAACGCCCACCAACCCGACCTTGTCTACAACTCCACACCCCCCTCCAACTGAACGGCCACACGACAAACGACTCTACCTCCCACGACATCCGCCCCTCCCTGCCACGAGCTGCGTACACAGGCCGGGTTTTATCCCGTGCGTGCAGAGCTGGCGCGGGTAAACTAGAGGGTGCGCCGCGCATGACGTGCGTGAGCCGAACGCCCAACAACCCGACCTTGTCTACAGCTCCACACCCCCCTCCAACTGAACGCCACACGACAAACGACTCTCCCTCCCACGACCTCACATCATCCGCCCCTCCCACGAGCTGCGTACACAGGCCGGGTTTTATCCCGTGCGTGCAGAGCTGGCGCGGGTAAACTAGAGGGTGCGCCGCGCATGACGTGCGTGAGCCGAACGCCCACCAACCCGACCTTGTCTACAACTCCACACCCTCCTCCAACTGACGACGGCCACACGACAAACGACTCTCCCTCCCATGACCTCACATCATCCGCCCTCCCACGAGCTGCGTACACAGGCTGGGTGTGATCCCATGCGTGCAGAGCTGGCGCGGGTAAACTAGAGGGTGCGCCGCGCATGACGTGCGTGAGCCGAACGCCCGACAACCCGACATTGTCTGCAACTCTACACCACCCTCCAACCGAACGGCCACACGACAAACGACTCTCCCTCCCATGACCTCACAGCATCCGCCCCTCCCACGAGCTGCGTACACAGGCCGGGTGTGATCCCGTGCGTGCAGAGCTGGCGCGGGTAAACTAGAGGGTGCGCTGCGCATGACGTGCGCGAGCCGAACGCCCACCAACCCGACCTTGTCTACAACTCCACACCCCCTTTCTAGCTGAATGACCGGCCACACGACAACCGACTCTACCTCCCACGACCTCACATCATCTGCCCCTCCCACGAGCTGCGTACACAGGCCAGGTTTTATCCTGTGCGTGCAGAGCTGGAGCGGGTAATAAACTACTGTAGAGGGTGCGCCGCGCATGACGTGCGTGAGCCGAACGCCCACCAACCCGACCTTGTCTACAACTCCACACCCCCCTCCAACTGAACGGCCACACGACAAACGACTCTCCCTCCCACGACCTCACACCATCCGCCCCTCCCACGAGCTGCGTACACAGGCCAGGGTTTATCCCGTGCGTGCAGAGCTGGTGCGGGTAAACTAGAGGGTGCGCCGCGCATGACGTGCGTGAGCCGAACGCCCACCAACCCGACCTTGTCTACAACTCCACACACCCCCCTCCAGCTGAACGGCCACACGACAACCGACTCTACCTCCCACGACCTCACATCATCCGCCCCTCCGACGAGCTGCCGTACACACCCGACCTTGTCTACAACTCCACACCCCCCTCCATTTGAACGGCCACACGACAACCGACTCTACCTCCCACGACCTCACATCGTCCGCCCCTCCCACGAGCTGCGTACACAGGCCAGGTTTTATTTCGTGCGTGCAGAGCTGGCGCGGGTAATAAACTACTGTAGAGGGTGCGCCGCGCATGACGTGCGTGAGCCGAACGCCCACCAACCCGACCTTGTCTACAACTCCACACCCCCCTCCAACCGAACGGCCACACGACAAACGACTCTACCTCCCACGACCTCACATCATCTGCCCCTCCCACGAGCTGCGTACACAGGCCAGGTTTTATCCCGTGCGTGCAGAGCTGGCGCGGGTAATAAACTACTGTAGAGGGTGCGCCGCGCATGACGTGCGTGAGCCGAACGCCCACCAACCCGACCTTGTCTACAACTCCACATTCCCCTCCAACCGAACGGCCACACGACAAACGACTCTCCCTCCCACGACCTCACATCATCCGCGCCTCCCACGAGCTGCGTACACAGGCCAGGTTTTATCCCATGCGTGCAGAGCTGGCGCGGGTAATAAACTACTGTAGAGGGTGCGCCGCGCATGACGTGCGTGAGCCGAACGCCCACCAACCCGACCTTGTCTACAACTCCACACCCCCCTCCAACTGAACGGCCACACGACAAACGACTCTACCTCCCACGACCTCACATCATCCGCCCCTCCCACGAGCTGTGTACACAGGCCAGGTTGTATCCCGTGCGTGCAGAGCTGGCGCGGGTAAACTAGATAGAGGGTGCGCCGCGCATGACGCGCGTGAGCCGAACGCCCACCAACCCGACCTTGTCTACAACTCCACACCCCCCTCCAACTGAACGGCCACACGACAACCGACTCTCCCTCCCACGACCTCACATCATCCGCCCCTCCCACGAGCTGCGCACACAAGCCAGGTTTTATCCCGTGCGTGCAGAGCTGGAGCGGGTAAACTAGAGGGTGCGCCGCGCATGACGTGCGTGAGCCGAACGCCCACCAACCCGACCTTGTCTACAACTCCACACCCCCCTCCAACTGAACGGCCACACGACAAACGACTCTACCTCACACGACCTCACATCATCCGCGCCTCCCACGAGCTGCGTACACAGGCCAGGCTTTATCCCGTGCGTGCAGAGCTGGCGCGGGTAATAAACTACTGTAGAGGGTGCGCCGCGCATGACGTGCGTGAGCCGAACGCCCACCAACCCGACCTTGTCTACAACTCCACACCCCCCTCCAACTGAACGGCCACAGGACAAACGACTCTACCTCCCACGACCTCACATCATCCGCCCCTCCCACGAGCTGCGTACACACCCGACCTTGTCTACAACTCCACACCCCCCTCCAGCTGAACGGCCACACGACAACCGACTCTACCTCCCACGACCTCACATCGTCCGCCCCTCCCACGAGCTGCGTACACAGGCCAGGTTTTATCCCGTGCGTGCAGAGCTTGCGCGGGTAAACTAGAGGGTGCGCCGCGCATGACGTGCGTGAGCCGAACGCCCACCAACCCGACCTTGTCTACAACTCCACACCCCCCTCCAGCTGAACGGCCACACGACAAACGACTCTACCTCCCACGACCTCACATCATCCGCGCCTCCCACGAGCTGCGTACACAGGCCAGGTCGTATCCCGTGCGTGCAGAGCTGGCGCGGGTAATAAACTACTGTAGAGGGTGCGCCGCGCATGACGTGCGTGAGCCGAACGCCCACCAACCCGACCTTGCCTACAACTCCACACACCCCTCCAGCTGAACGGCCACACGACAAACGACTCTACCTCCCACGACCTCACATCGTCCGCCCCTCCCACGAGCTGCGTACACAGGCCAGGTTTTATCCCGTGCGTGCAGAGCTGGCGCGGGTAAACTAGAGGGTGCGCCGCGCATGACGTGCGTGAGCCGAACGCCCACCAACCCGACCTTGTCTACAACTCCACACCCCCCTCCAACCGAACGGCCACACGACAAACCTCCCACGACCTCACATCATCTGCCCCTCCCACGAGCTGCGTACACAGGCCAGGCTTTATCCCGTGCGTGCAGAGCTGGCGCGGGTAATAAACTACTGTAGAGGGTGCGCCGCGCATGACGTGCGTGAGCCGAACGCCCACCAACCCGACCTTGTCTACAACTTAACACCCCCCTCCAACTGAATGAACGGCCACACGACAAACGACTCTACCTCCCACGACCTCACATCGCGCCTCCCACGAGCTGCGTACACAGGCCAGGTTTTATCCCATGCGTGCAGAGCTGGCGCGGGTAATAAACTACTGTAGAGGGTGCGCCGCGCATGACGTGCGTGAGCCGAACGCCCACCAACCCGACCTTGTCTACAACTCCACACCCCCCTCCAACCGAACGGCCACACGACAACCGAATCTACCTCCCACGACCTCACATCATCCGCCCCTCCCACGAGCTGCGTACACACCCGACCTTGTGTACAACTCCACACCCCCCTCCAACCAAACGGCCACACGACAAACGACTCTACCTACTATGTGGTCGCTGAGAT
>LGRX02031080.1:0-24477 GCA_001247695.2 Cymbomonas tetramitiformis | reverse complement strand
GTGCTAAGATATGTGCTAAGATATGTGGGTAGCTGTGTGTGTGCTAAGATATGTGTTAACATATGTGTGTACCTATGTGCGTGTGCTATGCTTGTGCTAGAATATATGAGTAACCGTGTGCTTGTGCTATGCCTGTGCTAGAATATATGTATATATGTGCGTGTGCTAAGCTTGTGCTAGCGGATATGTGTTAAGATATGTGTGTATCTGTGCGTGTGCTAAGATATGTGTATATCTATGTGCGTGTGCTAAGATATGTGCTGGAATATGTGGGTATCTGTGCGTGTGCTAAGATATGTGCTGTAATATTGTCACTTGCATATGCAGAGGAGCCCTTGTCACTTGCACACACAGTAAAGCCCTTGTCACTTGCATATGCAGTGGAGCCTTCGCCACTTGCATATACAGTGGAGCCCTTGTCACTTGCATATAGTGTTATGCGTATATCTTATATATGTATATCTGTGCGTGTGCTCAGCCTGTGCTAGGATATGTGTTAAGATATGTGTATAGTATTCACTCTGGCTTACCACCACGCATTGTGCGATATGTGCCAAGCAACAGAGGCATCCGATTGTCAAATCAGACCGTGATAATCACGACGCGGGTCCCGGCGCGACGGGGCAAACAAGGCTACACACGAAGCGATTCACAGCGTGAAACACACATACTGCAGGTATGAGCGAAGGTCGCTGCATACACAGACCATATTAGCATGCATTACGTGATTATCTCTACACGTATAGTAATGCATGCTGCGTTATGAACACATGCATGTAGGCAACTGTGTCGATAACGCGTACCCTTGGATTATATGGTCTCGAAGCCGAACTTGTGCGTGGTCGTTAGGAACGGATCGTTCGCCGCACGTGCGTATGTATATACTATACTTGCAATATGCTAGCAATAGTCGCACTGACCACTAACAAACACTTCGTGACTTCATGTATGGTTGGTGTATTATATCCGTGTCGTCCTGAGCTGAGCTTTGGATGCAGCTTGCTCGTTTACACACGCGGATGATACTGGGTTGTATGCAATGATGGAAGAATATATAGCTCATACGCCATGGCTGTACACGTCGTATCGAATATTGCAAACGTTTCGTACGACGTGCCGTTGTTAAGCCTCCTGTCTTGTCTTATATATAATTACCGACTTCATTACAGGTTTTCGGATCTTCCGGATGCAATGCATGTAGATAATCAACCCGGTATCTTCGCAACACGTTGTTGCAATACACCATCACGTACCCATCCTAGAGTAGCGTGTCATACAGTTCATGACCAAGGGTTACAATCATATCATGCATGTATGTATCATCTCAACCGTCGTGTGCCATCACGTATCAGGACTGCCACCGTATGCTACAGTGACACCATTCGTTATTGATGGAACTTTATTAGGTAATCGTACTGGAAGTATTCAGTCTCTTCCTAAATCTCTGAAAACGTTTATTACGCTTCCACCGCCTAAGGCGCAATAGCCGAAGGTGTTGACTCTCTCTTTTCATATTTTTCTTATTGGCCGCATTATTTGCAGGGGTCTTCCATGACATATTGCATAACGTGTAGTGCAGGAACGTATTCGTTCTATCGAGCACCCATACACTACTCATGGCAGAATCTGGTGAACCAGGCTTCGGACCCAAAATCTTATGCACTGCCATGTCAAAAATAGTGAAACCAATAGCATCCCTGCCATGGTGAGCATATAGTGATGGGCAATACAACCCTCCGAATGCCCCGTCGCCAACGACATCCCATGAATACTTGTCGGATGTTTCCACACGGGTACACATGCCCGCAAAGTGATTCCAATTCGGATGGAGAGCATTGAAGCTCATCCGATCACCGGCATGCGTGTATCTCAGAATGCGAGTAGGTTTCATGTGTGTCTTTGGTGACATGTATTTATCAAAAGCATTTATGACCTCAGGAGTTGTCCTGATGAATGTGTACACTTGTTCTATAATATTACAACAATTGCCGATGTTGAACTGTTCACATTCTAGCATTTTGCTAACGAAGTAAAAACATGTATCTATTCTGCATTCATTGGCGATACTCCACGCCTTGTGAGCACTTTCACAATAGCATTTCTGCGCCCCACTAGTCGACACATCGGCTCCTTTGCCATTATATGTGAAGCTCGACTGTCGCAGCAACATTCCAGCTGGGCATATAAACGTGTGTTTTGATGTTGAGCATGCCACCTGAAATGTCCAAAAGAAAATAGCCCGGGGGATTTGGGTCGACCATGCGCGTGCCTAGCCGGATGCGTGTAGTTAGTATAGGTGTGGTGTTCTGGGTAGTCATCCACCAGATTTATGTCGGTTATTGGTATTTTCACCCATGCTACTTTGGTCGCAATTTGGAGGATCAAGATGAAGGGATCGCGTGCGGGATTTAAAAAACAGCGCTAGTCATCAGGAATCTAACGATCCCATATTCAGTTAAAATGGACCACCCCTCGAAATGTTATCAACTAACGTTCCGCCATTGGTGTCTTAATATGACGATTTTAAGACGCCACGAATATTTGACATAAAAATGTGTTGAATGCACCGCTATTTATATATGAGTTCCCCTCAACCAATCACCATTTCCCCACCTCGTACTCCCGAATTGACATCTCAAAATTGATAGATAATATGGGTACAGTAATCACTCACATTTAAGGAAACTCGACGTTAAGGAAATAGCCAGCTGGGGGGTACTCCAACTCCTGATGAGAAAAGCTGGTCGATTTTCCACTTATGAGATGGCCCTAAATAAGGAATGACCGCTGGCTGCCTAGCTGGAGAGGCATTTCTTAAACTAAGAAAACTTTGTCGGGAAATTGTCAAATATGGTATATTTGATGGGTTTCATGATTTTTTGCACAAACTTGTCTTAGTGTTTGGTTCCTTCGATAGTCTGTTTCAGACATAATATCGCCATCGTTATTGCTTTAATTTTAAGCTGGCAAGACGGCTCAGGGTCCATTTTCGAAAATGAACACCTTGAGAACGTACGGGTTAGGAAGGTCCACGCGGATGGTTAGTGGAACGCTGGCTGGCCTTCACGAGATCGCTAGTCCACTATCCATAATGCTTATGATGCTTGACGCTACGGGGGGGTACTCCAACCTGGATATAGGCCGATCGACCCGATTGCTTTTCTTACAGGTGGGTGATTACTGTATGACCTTGCATACCCCTCAAGATGCCATGCACACGTCGCAAAGATAAGACACCAGAGTGTCTAAATCGAGTTCTAGCGGAAATATAGTGAAAGCAGAGTTTCGAATATCTCCAATTGTTCTCCTAGTCAGAAGACTCAAAGCCGAATGTCTTGACGAACAGCTGAACGCTGTCTTAGATAAGGCATCAGTAATAATCGGGAAAACCGAAATCGTAGTTCCTCAGCATCGGTCAGTGATTTGAACAGGATGCGCAGTTGTTGCTGATGCGAGTAGACCTGATAACGGTGGTCGATATACGGATGCAATAATCTAAACATACATACGTCGCGCGTCGCAACCGAAGGAACGCGGGCACACACGTACCACGAATCGCCCGCATACCATCCAGGCAAAATCATTCATAAATGGACAATTATAAAACGACGAGAAGCGTCGCGTGTGTAATATCCGGATGCCTTTGTGGTACGTTTGCACAGCACGCGGTAAGCGTGTTTGTGGTAAAACAGTGCTGATTATCAATGCAATAATAAACCGACCAGCAAGGGATGCATGCACATGCATGGCACGTGTGTAGTATATATGGCATAATTATACGGCGTCACCACATTATTATAGCGCGCACAAATATGGGGACGAGGCCCTTCGTAGGTTTGCGGTAATATAAGTAGTACCTGTCGATCGGTGGAGCGCACAAATGCAATGGCATCGTGAGCACTGGGATAATCATTCACACGCAGAAATAATCCTCCTCCAGGCGCATCGACTTTAGGCAAGGGTAACCATGACGGATTGAAGGTGTTTGGGAATGCTGTAGTTGCATTGCGGTACCTACTGGCATTGAGTGCGGTGGTGGCGGCAATTATTGGACCACCGGATATCTGGCGATCCAAGATGCGCACTTCATAATTATCTTGCGATTTCGAGCGTGAATGGCCAGTGCCAGAAGATCTGCTGCAATCCGCTTCGATCAATAAGTCGTTGGAGAACAAAAGTGTGAGTATGGCCAAGTACATTGCAATGTCGACTACAGCAAAATAGCATGATAATTCCCCTTTAATCGAGGATGCGGTGCGCATCGCTGTGGCTAGCTATATATTGAATAAGGGATGCGATTGTCGCCTTATCAGTGGGAGAGAGCAGTGACTGCAGACAGTCACCGATAATGGCGGGTGGCGCGGATAATTACTGCAGATGATATAACCCGAATGCGCATAAAATGAATATGCCGTTTAGTGTTGTGTATCGTTTTCTGGTACTTCTAGCTACTGATTTCATAGGTTTCCGTCCTGGGCACATATATGACAAGGACACGCATGATCGCATTACTGTAAATTTCAACAAGCTGAAATGTTTAAGTTGGTTTGTTTGCTGTCTAAGCTGTCTGAGCGGAGTAGTAGGAACCCAAATGAAAACGAACTTTTGAGAACGAAGTTGTTAAGAAGCGCGTAACCATGGTCCTGGCGCGTGATGCTGTTCGGTATCGTGTGTCGGGTACAGGATTACTCGAGTTTGAACCCCTGCTCTTTATATATGTTTTTGAACCCGGCCAACGTACATTATTTTACCTTACGCAATCAGCAAACTAAGCTCGAATCGCAACGCGCGGCGATGACATAATTCCGATCGGACGAACGCCGAACGAAGATCGCAGCAGCAGCAGCAGCAGCAGCAGCCGCAAGAGCGGAAGCGCCTTTTTTTTTTGTCGCTCGGATTTTTTTGTCGTGTCGCGCAAAGATTCCATTTATATGAACGACGGTTCGCAGCTTTTTCAAAAAGATGCTGCTTCACATTTCGTTTCCCTTTAGGAGCGAAACAGGTTTTCCTGAAAATGTGACATCGCAACATGCCATACTGCCAGACCTGTATCTCAATTTTCATGACGCCGAACTTTTTTGAGAAACTTTCGCCGATCGGTACCAAGACTGTGAAATTTTCGACAGATCGCGCGTAACCGCCAATCAGAGACACGAACATATTACATAGATTCCATGAATATGGGTCGCATGCATAATACCTAATTATGACCTTTCACGCAAAGATTCTCAGTGCGACCGATATAAGGTGGCTTACATTCGATATTTTCGACCGATCGCGCGTAACTGCCAATCAGAAACATGGACATATTACACGGATTCCATGAATATGGGTCGCATGCTTAATTGGCTACTATCCCGAGATCCTTGTGGGAGGACCTAGAACGCTGTAGATCCTCCCACAAGGATCACTTTTTCAATAATTTATTTAGGCACCCCACGAGCTTTCTACAAGTCAACGCCAAGGAATACTTTCCACATGGGACCTATACTAAGTAGTATGGTGCGTGGTTCGCCGAGAGTCCATCATATATGCTCCTAGCTAATACATTTATAGCATGCCCCAACCAAATTTTGAAATGCTGCGTTTTTTAAAGCTTCAAAAACGGTGTGTATCTTCCACATTTTTTTGCCAATCGTGTATCGATCCTTTGCCACTATATACATGATATATCTCAAGGTATGCAGGTATATTAATCATGTTTGTGTCAAAATACGACTTGGGTCATGTATATTGGACACATCACACGAACGCGGTCACATGGGTAAGATATACACACTCCTTAAGTATGGGGACAATTTCGCATTTTGGGCGCAAGTCTTGGTCCATTTTAAGCTTTGAGGCTAGATCTTTGCCTTGGTGAGTACTTCAGTACTTTAATATGACTTCAAAGTCTCCTTGGGATTTTGGGGGGATTTTTTGAACGTTTAGAACTACCGCTAGAGGTTCTAGAATACGATTTTCAGACCCTGATTATGATGGAAATATTGAATTTCGACGGTACTACACCATGTCATGCGCATATGCGGCGATTAATACGGCTAGTATGATATTAAAGGGCTTACAAAATTAGTTTTGGTGATACCCTCGAGGGTTAACAACATACGCACCAACCCGAGCTCGTGTAACAAGGCCTAGAGTTGTCGGAACCCTAGATCCTTGTGGTAGGATCTAGCATTTTAATTAAAATTCTGTGAAAACACCCACCCAAACCACGCTAAGATTAAAGGTCAAACCATCGACATTTCAAGCAAACCAATGTTATAGATAATTCAAAAGGTTCATAAATATTGCCCCAAAGCATATGCCGGGCCAAGAAATACGACATACAACGTCGCCATGCCCATTTGCGCTAGATCCTTGTGGGAGGATCTGGATTAAGGATAGTAGCCACAGAGGCCGTTCATTAGCTAATGAACGGTTCCCGCAGCCAAAGTGTATATGTGTGAGTCGCGCTTTGGCCAGAGGCCGTTCATTAGCTAATGAACGGTTCCCGCAGCCAAATTGTCTATGTGTGAGTCGCGCTTTGGCCAGAGGCCGTTCATTAGCTAATGAACGAGTTCAAAAATAAACATACCTGCTTCTTGGCCAAAAAGTATTTGAAGTCGAATTTATCTTCAGATCGAAAGCTGTTTTTTAGCAAGTCCTTCACGAAGTATTCCTTCCTATCTTTTTGCGACATGCTGAAAATGTTTTCGCGAAAAGACTTAATATCTGCCGATGAGAAAGATAGACAGCAGTGCGACTTGCAATTGCACTTAATGGTTTCTGCCATTGATATACTGTCAGCCTGCAAACGTCGCTGCTTGATACTAATTACGCCTTCATATTTCTTCTTGCGTACAGTAATCACTCAGTAATAAGAAAACCCGCCAATAAGAAAATAGCCAGCTTTTTTGATTTCTTCACAATATCTAACACATAACACTCCACATTTAAGATCTCTATATAAATAAGAAAGTTGCTAGGCTGACCTAAAATTCCTGTTTTCTTAAAATCGAGTGTTTACTGCATGTCGGATTCGTACGGTTTGCGCACAACAATCTGCTTGTTTACTTCACCGTTTAAACATCGAAGAGTGTCTCCATCAAGCAAGTCTAAACTTGTCTCTGAAAATTCTGTGGCAAGTCTGCTTTTTATCGCATTTAAGTCAATTTCGCGCAAAGCGCGTGTCCCGGAAACGCGTGAAGAATTGGAGCTAACTTCCGATCTAGACGTCAAAGGCGCGTTCCAAAGGACCATTTGCGTATTTGCGCTCGGGGCTATGCTTGGAATTGGCTCCTGATCAAAGAAGTCAGCCCCTATTTCCATAGAATGTTCAATAACTATTTCCGGGCACGGTTTGCAGATAATCTCGCAACCCTCATCAAAAGGAATAGAAAACATATTTTCGTCAAAATTAGCCGTCATTAGCTTATGAAGCCGTTTAGTACGTTCTGAAAATGATATGGACTTGCGAGTCAACGGAGAATTTCTATCTTTTTGGATCGATCGATTCTCGATTTCAGCGCAAATGACACCAGGATATCTTCAAATCATATCCTTGATCTGAACAGACCGAATCAGGAAGCGACAGCAAATGTCATTTCTGACAAAAATTGTCATCGATATTTGACATGTCATTTTTAGCCGACAGAAATGACTTACAATATTTTGCTAAAGTTACATCACTTTTTCAAAGTTCCTTCACACACACCCCTTTCACAGTTGACAGCCAATTTCTCTCATTTCAGTATGGCGACAGCAGAAACATTTCAAGCACTGAGGGAAATTTATGTTTTCCACGCATATCTCCGCAAGAAGTGGAGCATTGTTAGAACGCTTCAAACTGACAGTCCTGTAGACACCTTGCAGTTGATAATCCACTCAGATGACCCGCAAGAGGAGGCTGAAGAAATGTTTTACAATTTTCCCCAAAACACCCCTACGACTGTAAATACAGACGGTGCCCTTCAATCGGATAAACGCGTAGCGTATAGTATAATTGAAGGCCAGACTCCAATTTTGTATTTCGTCATTCTTAGGAACAACAAGCTGACTATAATCGAACTGGACAGCGCAAACTTTGAGGAAGCCCTGAGCCTTCCGAAGCACACAAATCGGCTTGCGGCTTATCAAAGTTTCAAAAGGAGGGCAGAAGAAGAAGGGAAAAGCAAGGAATTCTTTCTAGCGAGCTATGTAAACGCGGCGTGGAAAGCGTCGATTACCGCTCCTTTCTGGCAAAACAAGAGGCCAGAGCCAGTGATTGATGACCTCGGCAGTAGTGGCGAAATACCTGTTTTACAGCCTTCGGTACGTCCCTTTCGCGCCTTGAGCCTGTACCGGGGCGGAAGGCGCTCATTAGCTAATGAACGCTTTCCGCCTCGAAACGCGCGCCTTGAGCCTGTACCGGGGGGGAAGGCGTTCATTAGCTAATGAACGCTTTCCGCCTCGAAACGCGCGCCTTGAGCCTGTACCGGGGCGGAAGGCGTTCATTAGCTAATGAACGCTTTCCGCCTCGAAACGCGCGCCTTGAGCCTGAACCGGGGCGGAAGGCGTTCATTAGCTAATGAACGCCTTCCGCCTCGAATCTGCGAGCCTGAACGGGGGAGCGTTCATTAGCTAATGAACGCCTTCCGCCTCGAAACGCGCGCCTTGAGCACGTACCGGGGAAAGGCGTTCATTAGCTAATGAACGCTTTCGCCTCGAAACGCGCGCCTTGAGCTGTACCGGGGCGGAAGCGTTCATTAGCTTAATGAACGCTTCCCGCCTCGAAACGCGCGCCTTGAGCTGTACCGGGGGAGGCGTTCATTGGCTAATGAACGCCTTCCGCCTCGACGCGCATATGAGCCTGAACTGGGGCGGAAGGCGTTCATTAGCTGATGAACGCTTTCCGCCTCGAAACGCGCGCCTTGAGCCTGAACTGGGGGGGAAGGCGTTCATTAGCTAATGAACAGTTTTGTCTTGTCCCAGGCTGCCAGGAGAACGGCAGTGGAGCGTGCTGCCCAACGCGCCCTTCAAGGACCTGGTGGCTCCAGAGTGTTTACTGGAGCAGGCGCTAATGTGAATATGTCTCAAGTGGCCACCCCATCTGAGGCACGGAAGGCAGCCGAGGAGGCCGCACATGGGTGGCACGCTAAGCTGAAAGTGGAGCATTCAATAAAGTTAGATTATGCGGAGAAAGCTGAGCTGTGCAAGAAATTCGAGATGGAGCACCGGTGGCCGAATCCCATGTCGACCGACGAGGCGGCGGAGCAAGGGAGTGTGTTCCGTCTCCCCATCGAATGCCTGTACCACGCGAAGGGGTACGAGGCCTGCCGGGATCAAGAGAGGGGCTGGGTGAACGAGATCAAGTCCGGCAGGAAGGAGAACCCGTGGGCCCCTTTCAATGCGGGTCTCGTTGCGATCGACGATGTCAAAACCCGTGCCGAATTCTCCCTGAAAAAAGCTCTGAAGGGAGAATACAGAGGCAAGGTTTTTGGGCACCAGCACTGTTATCAAGCCACCGACGAGTGTCACGAGGAGGTCCCGTTGGAGATAGATAGCCTTCCAGTTCTTCGAGAGCAAGATCTACATCGGTCTCACGCCTGACATGATTCGGTTCTTAGGCGAGATGCAGAACTTGATCGATCAGAAGCAGAAAGGCAAAGACAACACTCAGTTCATGCAAGGGCTCCGTTCGACCCTTTTCGAAAAGCATGGGGTCGTGTGCACCGTCTACCGAGAAGCGTTGATTTCCGAGTTCGAAGCCAGCGTCCCCGAGGACGCCGAAGAGGGTATCCCTTATCAACCTGGGCGGTACCAGGCCGGAGGACTGGTGGAAAAAATGGCGACATACGAATCAGAGCATGGATTTGCAATCCCGGATCCCGTGAAATATCCCAAGGGATTCCAGTACATCGAGAAGCGAGAGACGTTTGAGCAGGAGGAAAACCCTGAGGGAGACCCTGAGGTAGAGCTGACGGTGACGGTGCTGGACGATGACATCGACGCTCACCTCGATCGGGTCACAAGTTGGTACCCCGTAATGTCTCACCTTCTCCCGTCGATGGAGACGCATGTGAAGCAAGTAGCGATGTCCAAGCATTCCGTGTTCGGCAGCTTTATCAACACATACTTCATGCACTGGACCGTTGCCAATTTCCGGCCGCAGACGTGGGACCTCTGCGTTAGCATCATGGAGGCTTACAGAAGGTTTGACCTGAAGGGCATGAAAAACCCTTTGGCTTCGAAGACCAAAAAGCGCAAGGCCTCATCTTCGCCCGGTAGCGGACCCTCCAAGAAAGCTGGGAAAAAGGCCACCTCCAACCGACAGGTAAATTATTTTTTGCTTCTGCTTCAAACAGTGTTTTCCCTCCCAAAGCATCCTTTTCTGTATTTTGAGACATGCTAAAAATGTTTTTTTTTACTTACAGCTGGAAGACGAGGTGCAACGAGGAGGCGGGGACGGAGCGGGCTCGTCTAGAGGGGCAGGCATTTTGGTGGAAGAAGCTCAGTTTCTCCACAACGCCAAATCCATGGGTATGACGTTCTGGATTAACTTGAGCGGCTTGGCGGGGGATGCGGAGTTCGACAAGGTGGACACGTATCTGCGCCTGATTATTGACAAGGAGATCTCACTAAAAGAGGGGGGCGATATGATAAGCCAGTTCAAGAAGGAACGCGTGGTGCAGAAGCACTTGGTGTCCGCGGCGGGATTGCAAACCTGGGACGAATTCAAGGAGGAGTTCACCCCCTACTGGAGCTCCCAAGAGAAAATCGAGTCGTTGATCGGCTGCTTACAGTCCGCGAAGGGGGGAGCGCGCCGGGGGGTCTGGGGAAGTTCCGCTAGCGATCTTCAATTACGTCGAGAACGCGCGGGCAAATCTCAAAGAAGCGCAGGCGCCAAGCGCGGCTCACATCCTAGGCTTGCGACAGATCGAGGTGAAAGTCGACATCAAACTCTATCGGGAGGCGCGGACCGACGGGCCGGAGCCTAAGGTTGCAGGAGAGGCGGGCCTGGAGGACGACGAGCCCACACATCTTCAGGACGTGACGATGTTCCCTCGTTGGAAGATCGTCAAGGGCAGGATGGACGATTTGAAGGACATCCCGAGACTGCCCTTCACGGGGGCGGTCATCGACTGCAATTACGCCCTTGACAAGGAGAAGACTCCCGACGCGATGACCAAGGAGGAGGTGCAAACGTTCCTGGAGTCTTTCAACGCCAAGACCACCGCCCCGGCATGGACAGTCGCTATCTTTTGCGGTTTCGTCCAACAAAACGATTTCCTGGAGGTGATTGACAATTACTGCTCCGGCCGCGCGGAGCGGTTCTTCTGGCACAAGCTCAACCTGATCTTGAACCCCAACAAGTCCGTACGCTACAATGACGTTGAATGTGGGGTCCTGGGGTACCATGTAAAGAGCGATGCCGCGGGGGAGTCTTCTCAAAAGCCGGAGTGGATGTTCAACTTTGATCTGGGGGAAGGTGAACGTTTAAGCCGCGCGTCACTTTTGCGCGGCTTCCCGGTTGTGTACCAGATGTACAAACGCGACGGCAAAGTCGTGAGTAACCATCAGAAACCCCTAGCACTGTTGATGGAGCTGATCCAGTGCCACATGCTCGGTGACAATCCGGGCAAGTCTTCGAAAACTTGGGCGGTCACTGTCATCGCCCCGCCCAAGTCTTAGGAAACTTGGGCGGTCACTGTCATCGCCCCGCCCAAGTCTTAGGAAACTTGGGCGGTCACTGTCATCGCCCCGCCCGAGTCTTCGAAAACTTGGGCGGTCACGGTCATCGCCCCGCCCAAGTCTTAGGAAACTTGGGCGGTCACTGTCATCGCCCCGCCCAAGTCTTAGGAAACTTGGGCGGTCACTGGCATCGCCCCGCCCAAGTCTTAGGCAACTTGGGCGGTCACTGTCATCGCCCCGCCCAAGTCTTAGGAAACTTGGGCGGTCACTGTCATCGCCCCGCCCAAGTCTTAGGAAACTTGGGCGGTCACTGTCATCGCCCCGCCCAAGTCTTAGGAAACTTGGGCGGTCACTGTCATCGCCCCGCCCAAGTCTTAGGAAACTTGGGCGGTCACTGTCATCGCCCCGCCCAAGTCTTCGAAAACTTGGGCGGTCACTGTCATCGCCCCGCCCAAGTCTTCGAAAACTTGGGCGGTCACTGTCATCGCCCCGCCCAAGTCTTCGAATTCGAAAACTTGGGCGATCACTGTCATCGCCCCGCCCAAGTCTTCGAAAACTTGGGCGGTCACTGTCATCGCCCCGCCCAAGTCTTCGAAAACTTGGGCGGTCACTGTCATCGCCCCGCCCAAGTCTTCGAAAACTTGGGCGGTCACTGTCATCGCCCCGCCCAAGTTCTAGGAAACAAGGACCCTCATATCAGGTAAGCGGTCAAATATGAAACAACATAACAACGGTACGCGTCTCGCAAGATGAGCAGCAATAGCAGCAACTCCAGCGGCAGGAGATTGTCAAAGCAGAAGACTCTTCAATTTGCACAGTCCAATATTCCCGGACTATGCGAGGGCGGTTTCAGCTGTGGGTGCGATCGGAACTGCAGTTTCTTGTTCAGCACATTCAAGGGCAATATGGAACATAAGGAGCGCATGGGCCAAACTGAGTTCAAGTCTTACATTATGGCAACTATGCGCAAAGCGATCGTGAAGCGAGAGTCTGGAGAGCGTGTTATTGGCACCCTGAAGCTTTTCGAAAAGGAGATCTGCGAGGAGGCGTTCAGAACAGTGTGGGCGCTCCCCAGGAGCTCGTACCAGCGATATAAGGCACTTATCCTTGAAGAGAAGGGGGAACTACCGGCAACAAGTGCATTCCCTGTGGCGAAGGCGGTGGTGACGAAGATTTCCTACCACGAGGAGGTGTTCCGCGAGTGGGCGGATACGAATATGTTGAAAGGAGCACCACAGAGGATGCCGGTAAGTGGTGCGCGCCAAATTCCACCCATCGAGTATGGTGTGCAGTACGACTTGTATAAGTTCGACACAGAGGACCAGTGGGCAGTATGTGCTGAAACCTTCAAAATATACGTGAAAAACCTGCTCAAGGCTCGAGACATAACGGTAAGGGCGAAGGTGGAGGTGTCCGGAATCTGCGCGACATGTGACGATCTGGGAGCAGAGAAGGCTCAGCTTCTTGGACAACAGGGTCGCGATCCTGAACGCTGGGACGCCTATTCTGTTCGTTTCGCGCGACACGACTACATTCACAGGTTGCAACGCACGCGTTATGACCTCAGGCGGAAGGAGGGTTCTGAACCTGACGGTCGGATCGACTCCATAGCGGCGGACGGCGCGGCAAATCAGAACACGGTTGTTCCGCATGCCCCGCATCAAGTTAAGGGCATCAGCGAGAAGAAACAGCATTTCTTTAACCTACACCTGCAGCTCACGATACTTCATGGCTCGTTGCTTCTATTTTCCGTTGGGCTCCCTTGGAGCGGGGCTAAGGGTGCAAACATGCTGCTCACGACACTGTGGAACTTGTTGCACTACACCGCACACGGTCGCGCAGGCAAGCGCTACTTCCGGAAGGAGCTTCATTTGCAGCTGGATGGTGGCTCAGAACACTGGAACAAGAACACGTTCGCGTTTTGTGCGGTGTTGGTGCACTACAATATTTACAACGTGGTTGTCTTCCACCGTCTGATGGTCGCGCACACCCATAACGACTGCGACGGTTGGTTTGGACTCATCAAGATGTTCATATTTGGGAAAGACGCGCGCAAATCTGGAGTGTGGCTGTTGACCCTGGAATCGTGGATTGGCTGGTTACGAAGCTGGCCGGTGAAGAAGTTCACCAAAATCACGGACGTACAAGGCCAACAGTTGGACTTCAAGGCTTGGCTGGAGCCGCACATAAACCCAAAGTTTGAAGGCTATTCTGGGAAAGTCAGGCGTACACACCTGATGCACTTCGAGAAGGACGTGGATGGTGTTACACGCCTGAAGTACAAGTTTGGAGAACAATACGCAAACCACATGCCTGCCGGAGTGGATGAGGATCTCCGTAAGGGCCTGGAGGTAATGAAAAGTTACCCAGCTTTCGACAGCAGCCCCACGTTAGAAGGGGTGAAGCCGCTAGACCCGAAGGAAGAGAGGGAAACTCGCACTGCTTTCAGTCGCATGTGCGACTACATCCACTACCGTATTCCAAGTGACACGCTGGACACGTTGCTGGCGTACTTTCCCTTGCCCAAGACCGCCGAGGACTACGATGCCTGGGCTGGACCGACGCCGACCCCACAGGCTCCTGTGGATTTGAAGGAGCTTTACGAGAACGCCTGGCACAAGAAGCCAGTGCAGGAGGAGGTGCCAGAACGGACGATGCCCGAACAGTTCGAAGTGTTATCCGATGGCCGCAACGTGTTAAGCAAGGACCTTCCGCGGAAACCTCCACAAGAGATCGTGCGCAAGTGCGTGGAGAAAGCGAGGGACGTCGAGTCCGTCGATTTCTGGTTCGTCCCGTTGGTCTGTTGCGAGCACCTCGATTTCATTGTTAGGTCTTGCAAGTATTATGCCTACCTGAGTCTTACCTGTGTGTCTTACGCGTCGGCTACCATTGCAGGTACACGGTGGCCGAGTGTAAAGCAGCGTTGCACCACCTGGGAGTTGAACTTCCTGAACGCCCACTCAAGGGGCCGTTGGCGAAGGCCTTATTTGAAGCGACGGATGTCGCCCGAAAGGCCCACCACGAACATCTCAGAGTCCTTCGGGAAAAAAGCCGAGCGACGACAGGTGAGGAAACCGGGGAGGAAGCGTCGCCGGGTACGGAGCAGGCCTTGCCTGCAAGAACTTCCGAAGCCGGCGGAGCTGCGCGGGCGGCGCCATCACTCGGGGCTGTAACAGCCACTACACAGGCAAGACGAGAAGGAGCTGCTGCGCGAGGCCCGCAAACCAACGAAGCTATGCCTACTCGACCACAGGCACCGGCAGCACGAGGGCCAGGCGCAGGTGGCCGAGGATGCCCTGCTCCTGCAGCGCCACAGGGAGATCAAGCACGAGCTCCAAGTGACAAGCGTGCACGCAGTTCGCCATTGGCAAAGGCGTCCCCAGGGAGCAAGTCTCCACCCGGGAAGTCTCGACAAGCGCGGGGTCGTGAAAAGGGACGAGTGCTATTCCGAGCGGCCTCTGTGATCGGTCCGACAGGCGCCCTTATAACGGACAGCTTCGCTCCTGACGACGATTGCTTTTTCGAGGATGCAAACCAGATTGCGGAGCAGGTGGAGAACGCGCATCCCCCGGAGGCGGCCACTGGACAGTTCGCAGGCGTCTCGATGGACGAGGGACGAGGACGACGAGGACGACGAGGACGACGAGGACGAGGACGACCCGGACGACGACATACCGTTGGCCTACCGTAACCTTCCTACGGACTACACCATCGACATGCTGGCGAAGAGTGCGGGCAAAAGTTTCGCAGTTACCGTGGCCGCGGGCAACGACGGCTGCAGCTTTACTATCCGCATGCCTGGGAACAACGCCGTGTCCATGCCCATGCATTTCGTGGAGGTCTTGGAGGTGGATCTGAACACGAACAGAGTGAAGTGGGGGTTTTGGCTTCCATGTGCGCCTCTGCTTATGCCGAGAACGAGGAGAACAAGCAAAACCTTCTCTGACTTGAACAGCTTGTTCGCGGAGAACGCCTTCCGGCGAGCCGCTCCGAAAGTGACAGGTTGGTACGACTTCGATGCGAGCGAGATCCTGACTTGCTGGGACGAACCTCCTGGCAAACCTGCTGTCGGCGGAGTTCCAGGAGGACCTGAAAAGGCAGAACTTCTGAAGGTGGCCAGGGAAAACTTGGCCTCCGAGGCGTTGGACAGGTGAAGGTAAGCAACACAGCCTCGTGCATTCCTCGTGGCACGCACACTAGATTACAATGGCCACACGGCGTGAAACTTATTGTTTTTTATACATGTAAATATACGGTTTATTTGTGTACAGTCACGTGACATAAGTGTTAGCTACCAAGCATACGTCTCCTCATTGCACGCGCTAGCATCAAATATGCGCGCCAGGGTGCAGGTTCTTAACATACGCCCGCAAACTGCGCATCTCCTTTCATCTTCCTGCAGCAGATCGCTTTCCAGCTCTGTCAGGGCACCGTGCGTTGTTTCGCTGTAGCGGTTTCTATTATGCCAGGCCCGCCACTCCAAATCTGAGTATCGGTGGTAGATCCACCCGCCCTCATACCAGTACACGAGATGCCTCACACCGAACTTTTCGCTGGATCTACGGCCGTGGACGTACATCGGCCAAAAACCCCACCAGTGATAGGTCCTGAGATTAACTGCATTTCGCCCGAAGTCCTCCCAGTCTTCGTCTGCTTGTTTTCGCGCTTGCTGCCACAAGCGGAGAATTAAAGGGTCTTCAGGAACCCATTGGGCTTGTTGTAACTGGCAGTCGCGAAACTTAAAAGTATCGAAAGGCCATATCCAATACTGCAATATTCCAATATTGGCCATACTGGTGTAGGTAGTCTAAGGTGCGGGTTGTGGTTCTATGTCACGAACGCAGGTGTGTGCAAACGACCTCCGGTTACGACTCCTCCAACATATACCCTAAAACCCTGAACCTTGGACGCCCCGATATATCCATGCAGCACACCTGTAGGAACACCTGCCGCGGGATATTTTTCCTCTGACGTATTTTAATGTTTCCCGCGAAATAATACAGTTAACCGGTCTTCTTGGCTGCCGAGAATCGTGATGGAATAGCCTGTTCAGGGCAAATTGACCCGCTGAATGCCCATGTTGGGTCACATGAAGCCTGAGGGAGCATCACCCCTGGTTGTTTTCAGTCCCATACAACTTTTCCAGCATAATAGCTTTTGAAAATATCTCCTTTGCTGCCCACTTTCGCCCGATGAGAAGTATTTTACTACGTGACCCTCCAAACACCCTAAAATGGGCCATAAATCTGCTGGATCTCTCCCATGTAAGCAAATAGTTGCATTTTTGGAAATGTCAAAATATTACATATTCTAATAGTGCAAAAATCTAACATTTCGTTCACAAACATAAGGCACAATCATAACTTTCCACACCTAACACGATACTTCCACCTTTCCCATTTTCTTGCCGCACGCGTGACTCGCGTGGCTACTTTGAAGAGTCAAAACCAGATTTTTCGAAATTCCTTCAAGGACTATTCAAATTAACCCTCATATTTGTCATTCAGAACCCCAAAAACCAATTTGGCAGACAATTTAATGCTTTCTCATTTTTTTTCTCATTTGCGCCCGCGTGTCTCATTTTTGCGATATGGTCGTTATACGCCAACGCCGCATGCGAGAAGGCCTCCGGTCCGATGTCTGCCGCGTCCTGGAAGACCTGCACGAGTGCCAGTGCGTGCAGGCCCTCCGCGTCCTCCTGCTCAATGGGAATGCAGAAAGCCGCGGCCGTGGTTGGCGAGTGTTGGCGACCGCCAAGCGGGCAGTCGCGGTAGGGGTGATATACCTCACCCTTACCGGCCTTGCGGCAGCGGTGGCACAGCGGCTTAGCCTTCATGCTGTCGCGGTCGAAGCCGACCGCGGGGGGGTTGCCTGCACCCACGCGAAACCCCTTCGGATGCTGCTTCCCCCGATGCTGCGGCTGCGGCTGCTGTCCCCCGCCCGCACGGCCACCACGCACCAAGGCCTTCAAGGCCGCAATCTCTTCGAGGAGCACCGTGTACTCCGACGACGTGACGAGAGCAGAGGGCTTACCGCCCGTCCCCAGCACCTGCTTCTCACGTGCTGCCTTCCCATCGTCCGACTGTGCCCATGCCTGGAACGAAGATGGCCACGACGAGAGCCTGAAGCGAGCGGAGAGTGACCCCGTTGAGATCACCCGCAAGCGGATAACGCACCTTCACCGCCGCGTAAAAGATTGGGTCGATGCGGTTGTAGAGTGAAAGCTTGCGGGTCTCGTCGGTGGGCCGCCAGTCAGGAGCGCGGTTATCCCGCACCAGACGTTGCTCGCGAGCCAAGATCGGCTGCGGGTCAACGCCTGCGGGATAACGAAGAGCCGCGTGCTCCTGCTGGTGGCTCTCGCGTAAGACCGCCGGCACGCTCCCCTTGATGATGTCGATGAGAGCTCGACGTCCATCTCGGTCAGCCGAAGAGTCCGTACCCCGAAGCCAGGTGTCAGCCACAGAGTTCCGCTCCACGACGAGGGCCAAGATGTCATAGAGGAGTCCATTAACCTTCTCGATAACCAGAGAGGTGGGGTCGTCGAGGTCAAAGGGGGCCAAGGCCAGCCCAGCGGACTGAAACTCGGTCCGAAGCTGCACCACCAACTCGGAGAGGCGGTCGGTGTCGTCAGTACCACGATAATGATGTTTCTTGGAACCAAGGATATCCTCGCGGATACCCTTGGCCCAAGCCCGATGCAAGCGCCCCTTGTACACCGCGTCAACCGTGGCATGTTGGTCGACCAGGTTCTTCCGCAACGCGACAGCAGCGTCGCTGTTGCTGGAAGCAGCAGGCACCACAGGTGGGGTGCTAGCGGTCGGAGTGTCCCGAACCGCATCCAGAAGCCGTATCGAGGCGTCCAAGTCGGAATCCCTCAATAGGCGCTTGCGAGCTCGTGTAGATGCTGCCATACTTCTGAAAGCCGGAGAAAAGATGATGCGCGGCTGCACGTTTGGGTGTTGTGGCGGAAATGAAGGAAAGGCGTAACGGCAGAACGTGCGGAGAGGCGAAACGAGCGTGGGGCACTTGCAGATGTCGTCGTGGTCGAAGGTGTCCGGAGCACCAGCCCAAAATACGTAAACCAGCGGGATCAGGGCAGGCAAAATAACGTAGATGAACATTGCCAAAATCGAGCAATAGCAACGCGCGGTGCCCATGACTCGCAGCGGCAAAAAGACGTCTACCGTAAAGCCATGTCCCAAATCCTAGTCGCACCCAAACGCGCAAGTGCGCACCGCCTCTTCAAGCGGCTGCTTAGCCAATCATGGCCAAGATAGCAAGTGGAATAAAAGCGTGGATGGGGCCACGACCTACCGGAATATCCAAGTACACTAGATATCAGAAAGTCCCGTACTCGTGTGGATAAACTGTGTAAGATAAATAAACCCTAAGCTAGATATACCCGGAACGGTCTCGGACGGTCTCGGAGTCTAGCCTACCTGTGACACAGCGTGTGTCACAGCACGAACCTACAAATCAGTCAGCAGTCCAGTGTTGGTCCTACACTGGAGTCTGTCATAGGGGCCTGCACCGGGACTCCCGGTCAGGGCTGCCTATACAGATTTCAGCAGAAACCTCCCTCAAAACGGTGCAAGTACAAAGAGGACTCCTCCAAGGGGACAGCATGAGCCCCCTTCTCTTCATACTATACCAAGAACCACTGCTGAGGTGGCTTGAGGTGGGGGAGCATGGGCACCAACACAAGTGCGCAGCGGCAGAACAGGAAAGGCTGGCCCCCCTCAGGACAACGGCAGGAGCGTTTGTCGACGACCTACTCATACTGTGCCCCACAATTTTCCACATGAAAGCACAATTACACAAACTGCAGGCATTCTCACAATGGAGTGAACTCAAAATTAACCTCACCAAGTCGACCATAACAGGCATAAAGAACGGAGTCTACATACCCGAGGAACTCCATGCGGACCTCAAAACGATAGGCGCGGACGGTAAGCTAAGCCACTTCAAAATTCTCAAGCCAGACGAAACATATAAATGCCTGGGAGTCCTGCTGACATTCTCAGGCAAATGGGACGAGGAGAAAAAACCCGCCAGGGAAGAAATGAACCATAGAATACAGGCGCTACTGCGCTCTCCACTGACATCTGACCAAAAAGAATATTCACTGCACTCCGCAATATTGGGCAAGTTCAGGTATGGACTGCACCTCGGGCTCTACACAGCCGGGGAAATAGACAACTTCAACAAAGTGATAGGAGGAGCCACGAAGAACATACAAGGCCTGCCCCGCAACGGAACACCGAACATTTTCACTACACAAGAAAAGGAACGCTTCGGTCTGGGCATGGTACCACTCCAGGCGGTATATGCCCAGTCAATATGGAGTGGGCTGCTAGAGGCCATGCACAGTGGGGAGGACAGAGGAGCGGTCCGAGGCCCGGCGTGGAGGCACATAAACCCAACGTCAAGACTCAGAATGTCCCATGTCAGCAGGTCCACCAGAGGACTGGTGGAACGTCACTGCACCACACGCATGAACTGCACAGACCTCGACAAACTCTGGGGAGGACACCAGACGATATACAACACGCTTAGAAAACTCAACGCTCCGCTCAGATACAACATTACGCCTCAGGGGACAGATGGGATACTGAAACAGCTCCAAACCCCCATACCGAAAATAATGGAGCAGCTGAAAGGGGCGACCAGAAAAAAAATCCGACAAAGAAATGGACGGAACTACCAGAAAAACGAAAGCAGGAAAAATAATGGATGGGGACCTACCAGCGCCCCCAGACTGGCAGGCGATGTACACAGACCAAACCGCCAAGCTCAAGGTGCCTAAAGACACACCGACAGCGATAAACTTCACGACGTGCCTAAAACTATTCACACACTTTCCCGACCTGGCGTTCCTCATAACCCAGGATGGTCAACAAGCACTCAGCCAACAAAACATTAGGAGGCAATGCGCGGACGCGGCCCTCAAAACAGACGGGAACGCCATAGCAAAAGGACTGGCGCACCTATACCCATATTTGTGTGAAGCCCAGCCACGGGATATTGCGGCCACAGGGGACTTCTACGAAGGCAACGCGAACAGACAGCTGAAATAACAGTACAGGAGCACCCCCAGTACAGGACCATTGGACTCCCACACTGTGCGAACCAACCTCCCGCGCCTCAACCGGGAACAGCTACAGGCTACGATGACAGAATGGGAGGCACGATTGGTCCCCAGAGAAGATATTCATAGACAGCTCTCCCTAGGCTGCCCACGCCCTGGGGCAGCACGTCACATCGCAATGTCTGGGGCGTACCCCCGCTGCTCGGAAAACGGAGTCCGGGTCAAAATTTCAGTGCCTCTCGAAAACGGAGTCCGGGGGTGAAAGAACGAATATGGTGCATTTCATACGAATCAGCAATGTCGCTATTTGAAAATTTTCGCCTGCGGCGCATGTCTGATCACTCGTAATACTAAAAGACCCCACGGTACGCTGCGGGTGTCGTGGAACTCGCCGCGCGTGTTGGCCCCCGCCGCGCGTGTTGGGACCCGCCGCGCGTGTTGGCCCCCGCCGCGCGTGTTGGGACCCGCCGCGCGTGTTGGCCCCCGCCGCGCGTGCTGGGACCCGCCGCGCGTGTTGGCCCCCGCCGCGCGTGTTGGGACCCGCCGCGCGTGTTGGCCCCCGCCGCGCGTGTTGGGACCCGCCGCGCGTGTTGGCCCCCGCCGCGCGTGTTGGCTCTGCCGGGGGGGGGGATAGGATCCGACCCCCCAAGGCAAAATATCGAGGTCTAGGGGGGGGGTCCAACCCCCCCAAGGCAAAATATCGAGGTCTGGGGGGGGGTCTAACCCCCCCATGGCAAAATATCGAAATCTAGGGGGGTCCACCCCCAGGACCTGAAAACAGAGTCTGGGGGGTATTTCAAGATATTGCTGCCCCCCCCAGGGTCAAAGCGTGGGCAGCCCTACACCCTCTCACCAGGATAAATGAGACGGAAGACACCGAACGAAGACAAGGAAATGAGGAAGACAGACAAGCCCCTCACTGCCACACACAAACCAAATGGGCGGATGAGTTCCATGCATTGTGCACGTCATATTTTGGATGGTGGTCGCATGTTCTTCTGCACGTTACATGTCCTATCTAAAAGCTATCCTATCAGGTACGCACATGCACGGGCATCATATTGTCGATGGTTCTAGCAGCAGAGTCTGCATAACTTACATAAGGGCATCTCATTACTGCCGTTGCCTATGCACTGAAATCGTGAAATCTTATTTTGCAGAACATCACGAGTTGGAGGACAACTATACTTATGCACATAGCATGCCTTGCCGGATATGCGTATTCTTCCCCGCTGATATTGTGTACTCACTCTTAAACTTCTCAGGGGTGCAGAGTTGCGCGGTCCTTACAACATTTTCAGCGTGCAAACAGCCACTGCAACTACCAGTCTTCAATTATGAAATTCTCCCTTCAGGGAAAGGAGCTACGCAAACAACACCTATAGCCATTGCATACAGCATTTGCAGGAAGGTTGGAAATGCGATGAATTCATTGAAGTTGTGGTGAGGAGACCAAATTTGTTAGACTTCCTATCGTACTGAAATCATCTATTACACATTAGGCCATTTCTGAGGTTTCCTCATGTAAGATATTCTATTTCACTCGCCTGGAGGCTTGAAGGTGTATCTATGGCTCTTACTCTCGAGAGGGTTACTCTCCAACACAAAAATGAGACGATCATAAAATGCCTCAAACAGGGTTGGGATGAAGCAGAAGTGGCTGCAGTCCTTATCGCCGTTGTGCCACTTGTGGACGTCAAATAGATCAAATACTGGCAGGTAGTATACGTAGCCACCAGGCTCATTCCAATCGCTTCCCTGCCGCGCCTGCGCTTGCAACCGCCCTGTGTAGTTGTTGATTTCCCACCAGCTTGGGACTGACTGGTATTTCGTCGATGCAGTATAGTTGCCAAATTCTGTGCAACGATACAAGAGTGGACGACCGTCTCGAGTTGCTGCCTCTCCACGACACACGCTACGGAAAGCCGAGCGGGACACGTTGTTGTAGCCTTGCTCCGCCAAAACCTCGGGACCTAAGGCGGTGCACTGGGAGCCGCTGCGGTTGTAGTGTCCAGTCTTTCCTTCGAAGTGCTGCGGCAGCGTCGAGTAAAACACCGAGATGCGATTAGGATCCTCGCTGAAGTTGGACAGGAAGTGGGCAGCTGCTAGGGTGTCCTCATACAGAGGATGGTTGTTCCGACCCATGAAATTGCCTCCAGCAGTATAGTGAAGCCCTAAGTTCATGAGGATCACGTCGCATTCCTCTTTGAAGATAAACTCCACGTCCCAGGGGCTCCACACATAGTGCTTGAAGTATGTTATTCTAACCGTTACATTACTACTGTTTAGGTGCACGTTCCAAGAAGGAATGTCTTTCATACCCCCCCACCAGCCCCGGTTCCCACCGGGTTGCGTGGTGTCGTTTATTGGTATACTCCATCTCTGCTCCGTAACCTCCACGCCGAGATGGGGATGGGTGAACGTCAGCCTCTTTATGTTATGAACGAGGCCGTCTCGGATGCCCATATTCACTGAATCGCCCACGAAGCAAAGGTTCTTCGTGTTCAGCATATTCAACAGGTACACCGTAGTGGGCGTATCCCGCCGAACGGAAGAGGTCCATCTCGGATTCGAGGGACGAAACGAGGAGCTGCGACACCCGCAACCATGTGACATGGGTGACACGAACATTTTCGGCACAGTTTTGTCACAGTCCAAACCAATAGCCGCGGAGCCGTTCAATTGCAGCAGGTCCTGCTCACCCTCCAACAGGAGCTCAGGGGGTATGCCAGGTTCGTCCACTTGCTCCGACCACCGCCCCGCCAAGTGCTCATCCATGCGGCGCGTCAACAGCTCCAGCACATGATCACTCTTAACCGGAACGGCAGCTGCCACGTGGACACTTATGAAGAAGAACGCGGGGAAGAATATCATATCTCAGCGAGCCCTGAGGAAAGATCGCAACGCATACGTCGTCAATCCAGTCTGGCCTGATTCTGAAATATGTCGAGAAGTATCACGCGACGGTTATTTAGAATAACGTCTCGGACAGGTATGGAATGCCCGCGAGTCGGGTGTGGGATGATATCATCCTTATCGCTAACATATACCAACTATATTACTATTTGGCTGGTAAAAGACCGAACAAGCGTTTTCAGTGGAATAGGAAGTGGTTCCACTCGACTGGTATGAAACCCCCGCGCGGTTCACGCCCGTTCGCACGTCCCGCCCTGCAAGTACCAGGAGTTTTTCGTGAGGTGTAGCCCAGGCATATCCCTCCTGAGAGTAATAATAATAAAACGTTTACGTTAGCAAAGGGGAAAATTTCCTGAGAGTGCGGTATCCCTGCCCCCATGTTCTCGCAATTTATACACATCGATTAGCCTTTCTTTAAATTTATACAAGCGTTTAGGCTCTCGATCTCAGATTCTCCTGTCTCCGCGGCTTTTAGGGGCGTATTTAGGACACCGAATCCTAATTACCCAGCTTTAGGGGGCATTTTGGCACTTTAGGACCATTCTCGATTTTTTAGTAAAACTTAGCGAATTTTAGTTAGAATCCTTGTTCAAGTGTATATGCCAGGGATGCGAACCTATAGAAACTAAGTAAAAGTAAGGATTCTATATGAACGGAGGCTTGTGATTGGCTCTAAAAGTAAGGATACGCACACGTGTAAGCAAGGAGCACCAGGGGGCATTTATAATTAATACATGTGCTAGCGCGCAATTGGCTTGAAATTTGAGCAAATGGGAGGCAATAGGGGGGAGGGGGAAGGGGGGAGGGGGAAAGGGGGAAGG
>LGRX02031079.1:0-18830 GCA_001247695.2 Cymbomonas tetramitiformis | reverse complement strand
GCTGAGCGCCACATCTGGCGTCCCCCGCGCTGGGCGCCACATCTGGCGTCCCCCGAGCTGGGCGCCACATCTGGCGTTCCCCGAGCTGGGCGCCACATCTGGCGTCCCCCGAGCTGAGCGCCACATCTGGCGTCCCCACGCTGGGCGCCACATCTGGCGTCCCCCGAGCTGGGCGCCACATCTGGCGTCCCCCGGGCTGAGCGCCACATCTGGCGTCCCCCGAGCCGGGCGCCACATCTGGCGTCCCCCGAGCTGGGCGCCCCATCTGGCGTCCCCCGAGCTGGGCGCCCCATCTGGCGTCCCCCGAGCTGGGCGCCCCATCTGGCGTACTCCAAGCTGGGCGCCCCATCTGCTGGCGTACTCCAAGCTGGGCGGCGCTGCGCACAGTATTGGAGCATGTCGAACACATCAATCCACATGCCAATGTTAACTGATTGCCGAGGCCGGGGGCGGTGCAATTGTGGCCAAATTATCAGTTTTCCCTGCTGAGTTTTGCATCATGCACTGACCAGCGGAGCTTGAGCGGCGTGGCAAGCGTGTGCTGTCTGCTGTGCCAGCGGAGCTTGAGCGCCGTGGCAAGCGTGTGCTGTCTGCTGTGCCAGCGGAACTTGAGCGCCGTGGCAAGCGTGTGCTGTGCTGCAGATCTGGGAGAGGATCCAGCAGACGTCGCAATTAAAGCACACCCTCACAGGCGTTTGCCTGTTCTTATTGGTGCTTGTGCACCCATCCGTGAGCACATTCATGTTCCAGGTGCTCGCAGCAAAAGCCCATCCCCGCGCATGAGCGAGCATGTGAGCGCTGGGGGTAGATCCACGAGGAGAGACCTGAAGCGGGTTGTGGCAGCGATGTTTGCAGTGGCGTGTAGTTGTAGAGGATCCTCGGAGGGGCGGGTGGCCACCGATGCTTTAAGTCAAGGCAGACAATGGGGTGCAGAGGTCCACACTTTGAGCACAGGAGAAAGAGCTTGGCAGGTGGAAGGCACATGGATGTGAGCGGGTGGCGGGGGGAAGGTGCATGAATGTGATGGAGCGGTTGGTGGAAGGTGCATGAATGTGACCCGGGCGGTGGGTTACAGATATTTAGATGTGAGCGCTACCACTATGAGCGCGAGGCGCAGAGGCAGTGGTAAGGGGCCTTTGACCGAGCAGTCCTCCCACGTTCCTCATTCTCTTTTCTTGCACAGTTTCGCCACTTGAATTTCAATGGAGCTGCAGTGCTGAAAGGAAAGGACCGCCACTTTGCTCGCCTGGGATCTCCGCTGACTCTCCCCTGCTGCCTCCGATGTTGCTATCAGGTGGCTCTGGCAGTTCTCCTCTTATGAATGTTTGACAGCCGAGTGGACACTCATCGCCGTCCTTGCGGGGGCCTGCATCTTATTATTCAGCATCGGCTTCCCCCTGGGCGTATACACCACACTTCAGTATCTGCACTCCTGGGTGAAGGTGCCGAACCTAGCCCTCCACCCTCCACTAATCCCCGGGTGTCTGGCAGATCTCGAGCGCTTTCGGATGCGTAAGATCGAGCGAGCGCTCTCCAATGCGTCAGATTGAGCGAGCAAATATTTAGGAATGTGAAGGTTGGGGTGCAGTTGAGAATTCACAAAAAGGAGTGGGACAAGATCGGCGAGGAGGACCGGCCTTATTGGATGAAGGCTAACCAGGATCTCCACTTACAGCCCATGCCGAAAAATGCGTCCGCTTCCTACAAAAACTTACACGTGTTCTGGAGAAACGCGGATGAAGACCCAGTTCTAAGCGACACAACTGACTTGATGGATGTGTACGCCTGGAGAACGAGCTTCATCTATCTGGACCACCCTGGTGGATTAGAACATATTGGCGATTCAGACTCACAGACCGGCGTGTTTGGCGCACTGCGGTCGTGCTTCCGTTGCTTGAGCAATCCAAAAGCAACGCGCCACGTCGGAAGGGAGGAGCAAGATGGGCCCCTCTTGAACCTCATGTCTATGGAAATGCTGGCTCCGTTTGCATCACCAGCCCTGCATGCCGCCGATCTTTTTGGGGCCGAACCTGACATAAATAAAGCTACCATCCAGACAAAGCACGGGATCGTCTTGGAGCTGAAGGCTCATTGGCAAGAGGCCACCCAACACGGCGAGCCAGCACATAACATCACTCGACTGTCTGACTATTGCCAGGTATTGTCTAGTCCTCCTCCTGGCAGAAGCTGACGAAGCAGGAGAGTGTAGTAACCCGAGAAGTTGCGCTTGCGGTTGCATGTGTAGCCAGTGAGAGCGGCGTTGGATAGTGACCGCACATTGACGGCACGGATGCTTTGCTTTGAGGGGCGGTTCTCGCTGTGTGGCTGGCGCTGCGATCAGATTTGTGGACAGTTTTACCAGCCCTACAAGGATCAATTCTTTTTTATGATGACATGGGATATGGTTCGGCGGCTCATGCAGACCGGTGCTGCGCCCGCTTCCCTCCTGCACACATGTTTTGAAGCCTGCTCACTGTATGCAAGAATCCGTTGCATCGGAATCTTCTTTTGTATACAGGCTGTACATGTACATGCACAATTTGATGAATATGATATGATCCAGGTTGGTGGGAGCACATCTGTGGCGTGCTGTGCAGGGATCGTCGTGGCTGTGGCACTGGTGATGGGGGAAGCTGGTGCGCTCACCTGGGCAGTGGGCATCGCGGCGTTTGCCCTCTGGGTCCACGAGCGGACCGCTCCATTCAAGGACAAATCCATGGATAAACTGCAGGGGTATGTCCTTCTCAACCAGTTCGTGCTGGCCATCGGGATCCTCAGCATGCTGGCCATCGAGGCCAGCACAAGCAACTGGGTCGGCTCTCCCGCAATCATTGGCTACACCCTTCTGCTCTTCAACATCGGAATTATTTGTTACTCGCTGCTGGTGATGCAGACGGCTATGGCGCCCGCATTCCGGTACCTCGCAAACCGGACCAAAGAGACCCTCATAGCTGTTGTGGAATATCTTCAAGGCAAGAGGGCACCTGATGAATCTGAGAAGCAGAAACTGGAGAAGGGTAAGGCATCCTTGATTTCGTGGGACATCAACCCGTTGTCGATGTCCCACAGTGCGAATGATACAAATGGGAGCATACAGTTGAATGTCCACCAACCTGAGGAGAGTGCTTCAACGACAATGACTCAACGACTCAACCCAATGGTGATGGGACTTCAACCCGATGGCGATGGGAGATCTAAACCCGATGGCGATGGGAGACCTAAACCTTATGGCGATGGGCTTCAAGGAGAATGAGACAAATGGGAGCACACAGCTGAATTATGAGTGCCAACATGAGGAGCATGCTTCACAGTGGTGAGTGTTGGTTGGTGCCAATTTGGTTGCAAATTCAAATTCAATCGGCACACAACATGTTTTCTTGCACCAGCAATGGCTGTCCTTTTCTAGTAATGAGTGGGTTGCTGGGAATGTATTCGCAAGAAGAACTAGAGATTGTAGTGATACGCGTTAATCAATAACCAAGAGCCAAAGAGCGTGTTAAGTATACCTTCGTAGCGTGCCTGGTTAAGGAAAATGTAAATATAACCGATCAGATCCGAGACAAAAATGTTGTTATTTTCCTCCACATCTGATAGCTTTATCTGACCCTGCATGCCTCGGTGAGAATGATCAAACTAAGACTTGGTCGATCCAGAAAATGTTTGCTGAGTGCAAATCGCGGATAGACTCACGATTAGTGGACAGGCCAACAGACAGCGCCTGGTCCAGCTCGATGTGCGGGCGATTTTTTTGTGTAATGTGGGTAATTTTTGCTGTGGCTCGATTGTTTTGTGCCTTAAGATCCAGTTGCACTCGAAGTGAAATGATGACACAAATAAAGATGTGGAAGAATCTATTCATATTGCTAAAAGGCATACTTCTTTCCGTTTGAATCGAATTGCACATGAAATGCATCGCCGCATGGGAAGACCTGTCAAAAACTCTAAACCATTGATGAAAATGCACTCTTCCCTCGTCGGCGAAAGGTGTAAGAGTCTGCAAATAAGGCACAATTGCTGATAACGGACTATATGGCATGGAACGTAATCTGAAAAAGGAAATGGAGTGCACTAGAAATCAGAGGTTGATGGACGTGTCCCTAGGTCACTCGGCCTGGCAGGTCGGACAGGAAGATACCCGCTAACTTCGTTATGTCGCAACTCGGGTGGGGTTTCCGTATTTAGATAATTGACTGGGCATTATTTGAAAGTTTCATATTTGTTGTGGAAGATGTTTGGCCCGAAACACTGACGACAGAAATGGCTTGTGCGTGGCACTTATGTTCGAGTGAATATCAAGTTATGGTTTACCGGAGGTCGACATTAGCATAAAAATTCTCAGATCTAGATCTCGAGATATATGTGTTTTAGTTGGTGCTTAAGTATGGTTAAGTATGGGAGATCGCGAAACGGTATCGACCATAACTTCTTCATGCCGTAACCACTTGACTCCCCGAAGTGCATAATATGCTTAGATAGGTTCAGCCAACCTATGTATCAAATAAAAACTTTTGAATTTTTTATGCTAATGTTGACCTCCGGTAAACCATACCTTGATATAGGCAACGGTGCCGAAACCGACGGTACCGTAGGCAAAAAATGCGACACCATGCCGATCTCATCTTCTCTGAGTTCAAGCTACTGGAAGCCATTGGAATGATTGATGTCCCCTGGGCACGCACTCAGCAGGCGCCAGGCGTGATGGTATATGGACCTGGTCGCATCGTGGACGTCAAGGGTGCACTTTTGCTGGTGCCAGACGCCCTGTCGCGCCGCTCAGAGCGCCAGACTACTGTATGTGGTCAAGGCTCCTCGAGATGACCTGAAGGAAGCAGGTGTGGTGGACGAGCGCATCGGCCTTCCCAAGGACCCGCCTCTCCGTACTGGACACTGGCAACCTTTAAGGACACCCTGCCCGCCTAGCCGGCCTGAGTGGTTGGTTAGCTGAGTACCTAGGTGCAGTAGGTGCCATGGTCACGATGTAGACAGTCGAGCGGCCGCTAGAGGGTGTGTTGGGGCTACCATGCACCGGCTGATGCCTTGGGTCCAGCCTTAGTTGGGCAATGATTCGCCATCCTCACCCTTGACGTCCAATACGCTGCAGGAGGCCTTACCTAGTGATCAGCCTCAGCAGCAGGTGTCAGGGCACGGGCCCATGACACTGCAGGTAGGGAAATGCTGCGCAGCTCTGTGCTGGAGAGCCTTCGACTGAACCAGGTCCCCAACCCTGTGGGCCGGACACCGAGGCATAGGGCACAACCCGCGGACGGCCAGGACTGGATGGCTTGTGTCGAGAATTCTCGCGAGCGTTGGCACTGCGAGGGAGTTTTGTGGTGCTTGTCATCTAATTCTGATCAGTGTCTTTCATCTCGAGTGTGCGCGCCAGTTGCCTTGGCCTACTTGCCGTTATGCACTCGATGGTGGACACCGATGCAGTCTGATCATACACACTTTCGGAGGTACCGGTAGGCTCCAGCGCAGTTGTTCCGGGTCTACTTTTACAGGCCTCACGGCGGCTGCGTAGGTGCGGGATGTGTTGGGGCTTGTCCGAGGAGGACGCGGCTCTTGTGCTGTGCGTCGCTACCTATACTTGATGCCGGCTCGAAGTGCTTTCAGACAGTCCCTAATGACCACACGTGGTACCTCCCTTGGGGGTTAAAACGATGCCCCCCCTCAGTATTCAAGTGTGATTTCTTTACCAGGCGGCGCAAGTTCACAACTTTTCATTCAATAACCTTGTTCAACAATAATAGAGCAGAGTGAATAGCTCGAGCACACGAAAAACTTACATACAGTATTTGGACTTTGATAGAATCATGTGCAGAAGGAAGGTCTATCACGTCCTCTCGATCGTCACTCGCCATACCACCTCCAATTCCCGAGCTGTCTCTAAGCAGACATTTTGGTATCTCTGACCGTCTAATCGCTTGCACTAATGCACGACACGGAGGTTCCCCATTTGGCGTTGGGGGTTCCTCGAGTTGCACTGATGTGGCCCGTCGTCACGTCTCAGACCAGAGGAATACGGAGGCGGCTCGTCTCCGGCACCTGCTCCACATGCACCGTACGGTTGCTCCTCAGCGTGTGGCGGCGGCTGGCTTGCTGGATGAATGTGCATTTGAGAGTCACGTGCATGGAGCGGCTGCCTCTGGTGCCTCGGGTCGTCGTCATATCTGGGCTGCCTCTGGTGCCTCGGGTCGTCGTCATATCTGGGCTGCCTCTGGTGCCTCGGGTCGTCTTCATATCTGGGCTGCCTCTGGTGCCTCGGGTCGTCGTCATATCCGGGCTGCCTCTGGTGCCTCGGGTCGTCGTCATACCTGGGCTGCCTCTGGTGCCTCGGGTCGTCGTCATATCTGGGCTGCCTCTGGTGCCTCGGGTGGTCTTCATATGTGGGCTGCCTCTGGTGCCTCGGGTCGCGCTCGGTCGGCCGGCTGCCATTTCTCAGACCAGGGTACGACGGAGGCGACCTTCCTTCAGGCCCAACCTCACGCACATAAGAGGTCTGTCCCCTCACTTGCGGCGGGGGCTGGTTGTGCGCGTTGGGTAAACGCGACGCAAGCGAACGACCTTGAGACCGCGCGGCGTTCTGTTCGGCCCGCCGATCGCTTGGTTTCGTGCAAGAGTTCCAGTCATCTCCTTCTCGAGAGCACTGCTCCTTAGAAGGCCTCTGCCCATTGTCGCGGCCATGTCGTTCCTGGGCAATACCGGTGCTCACCGGCGCCGGATCGGCGCCGCATACTCCCCAGCTGGGCCATGCTGGGCGTAACTTTTGCATCGCGAGAGGCATACTGTAGATGTGGCTCTCGGTGTCTTTGCAGTCCCAAGCGTAGGCATGAACCTGCACAGTCTCCTGGTGGGGAACAACCTTGAGCTCGGAGCTGTTTAAGGACTCGAGACGCGCCACATTCGCCGCCGGCTGCCTGCCTTCGTTCCATGCCATATTCTGCGCTGGCTCCGCGTACTGATGGTCCAAGATGTAATTCTCCATCGCACGGGTGTACCGCAGTCCTGAGTATGCCGCCAACCTAAGAGCTCCCAACAGAAGGGGTTGAAGATACGCGATGGTAGTGAGCCTTGCAAACACGAACCCTTTCTATACCACGCAGTCTCACGGCGTTTCCTCTAGCAGACACGTCCTCTCACAGCCCGCCACTTTACAACAAGCATCCCTCTCGGGAGAATCGACAGCGAGCGAAGCCACTCCGATATCCGGATTCCACATCGAGTTGGCTGGATTATTTGGTCGAGGAAGGCGAGAAAGCAGTTGGCGGCAGCTCATCACGGCATGTACGAGCGAAAGGACACTATGGAGCAAATAATAGACAACGTGGTCCCGGGAATGCCTTTAAACCGCGTCGACGAACAGGGACAGCCAGAGGCAACAGAACGAAAAGCTTACCTCGCAGGGAGGGATGTAGGACGACGTCCGCCATGATACTATTCAGCACAAGTACGCTCGAAACAGCGTGTTTTATGACTTTCGACGAGAATTCAAGTAACGACCATGTCCCGTTTCACCGTCATCGTCCGATGTTGATTATATCAGATAGCCAAGGAACTCTTAAAAGAGCGTAAGTTGTGCGTACGTATACGTCCTCAATAGAAAGACACTCTTAAATCTCGAGTGGCTTTCAAAATGTCTGTTGGATTTCCGACCACTCTGTACAGTACAAGCCTATTGCGGAATTATTAGTCGGCCCCTGAATTATTTGTAAATTAGTCACTGAGGCATTATTTAATTATTTTAGTCGACCGATCCAATAATTGTGACTAATACTGTAGTAGTAATCTTACGCTGCATTGTCATATTCATGTGCGCTGGTACGAATGCTACGCGCAACGATGAAAAGAAGGTGAACAAGCTTTCTTCCTATTTCCCGACTATCTCCACCACGGCTGCACGACGTTCCGAGTGGGCTCTTTCGGGAACGCGTGTCATCTCGGATCCGCCACCTACTGTCACCGCTTCGGATCAGCCATCTGTGCGCCCTTTTATTAAGGGCAAGCCAAAGCGTGGCCGGAAAAAGGGTTGGCGAAAACCCTTTTCCACGGTCAAGCCTCGAACCGTGGGCCGGGGTAAACGTGGGCCATACCTCAAGTGGACTAATGAACAACGCGAAGCTGTCTTAAAATGCTTCTTTGAAGATGGGGGCCAAGACTTTTCCCGGACTGCAACACCGCTTCGCAGTTCATTTCCAACTTGGTTTGGAACCTCCTCTCTTTTCGGTCGCTCTTTAACTAGACAGCAAGTACGCAATATCGTAGTATCCGGTGAGCGTGCGTCACACAGTCGTCAGTGTGATTCTACAACAAATTCTTCTTGGGATATAGGAATAATCGAGTTGGCAGAGCTCACTGCACCTGAGGAGATTGCTACTGAGCGGGATGCTATGAGGCTGCTTAAGGGATTCAGCGCATCAAAAGCTCCACGCCCTGGGCGAAAAGCGAAGACCGACATCAACGCCCGCACAGTACCACCCAGCAATGCAGGTCGCCCTCCCATGGTACCATATTTGGTGATATTGCAAATGATCGAAGCTTGCAAAGCAGTGTTAGCTAGCAAGGCCACTATTTTCACTTCGACTGTACTTCGCCCTATTTGTCTGGGCGTCATGGTTGCCGCTGGCTACAAGCACCCTATCGAGCAGAAAAAGTTCATCTTAAGTGCCGCATGGATGAACCGCCTATTCCACAAGATTGGGTGGCGTCCTCGTTCACCCATAGGCAGTGCTAGGAAATTACCTGAGAACTGGCGAAGCTTGCGTATGGACATGGTGCTACGCATAGCTATCTTGGTTTCTTTGTATGCTATCCCCCCTTCACTTCTCGTGAACTCTGACCAGACCGGATGTCATTTTATCTCCTTGAAAGGCAAGACATGGGTAGCACCTGGTGAAGATGATTGTTTAGATAAGGGGAAGAGCGTTGCTGGGAAGAATGATAAGCGGCAATTGACTATGGTTACAGGCTACGCAGCGGATGGGGGTGTGCTTCCTTTACAAGCGGTGTGGGAAGGGAGTACAGTCGATTCTTTGCCGATGTTTGGAGGTGTAAAAAACAGTGTGACATATAACACCAGTGCAACGTGCAGGCCAGACTCCAAGAAGGGAAAAAACGGGAAAGCTGCAGGAAAGGAAAAGCATCGACTACGAGGTTTCACTTTTTCAACGGAAGCCGCGCATGTTTCAGATACGGTAGCAGAGCTTATCGGACATCACGCAGTGACAGACACCCACTGGTCAGATGAATACAGTAGCATCGAATATGTGGATAACATTCTTGTTCCTTACCTTTTGCGTGTGAAAGCTAAGGAGGGGTTGGACCCTGGACATCATTCTATTTTCCTTGTGGATGTTTGGTGGGGGTGGCGTAGCCCTGTATTTCGGCAACACGTTTATAAACATTATCCCTGGTTACATCTTATCTTCGTTCCTGGGAGGTGCACTCCAGTTGCACAACCATGTGATCTAGGCTTGATACCTACGATCAAAGCTGGGGTTCGAGCGAGGCACTCATCGCATGCTTGTGTTCGTGTTTGCGAGCAAATGGCGCGTGGTGTTCGTTCGAACGCGGTTCAGATGGACTTTTCGAAACGGACTTTGGCCCCTCTACTTTTGGACTGGTGGGCAGAAGCTTCGAATGATCTGTCGCCTGAAGAAGTAAGGGACGCCTTTCAACGAGGCGAAATCTTAGACGCGTTTGACCCTGTGTTCCAAAGAGGTGCTCTGCGTCATGTGACTCGGTTATTCAAAAACGATATTGTGTATGGTGAGTGGCACGACGTCACGGAAGGGGAGGAAGCGGATCCTGCTTCCTCCGCAGATGACTTTCACTATCAGCAAGTTGGTGACAGTGTGCACTTGAGATCACAAGACTTATCGGGGGAACTGAACGAAGCGGAAGAGTGGGAGGAATGCCTCAAGTGCTTGAGCTTCCTTGATGTCGCTAAAAATGTTGATGGCACTTTGGGTGAAGTGGGTGCAGCACTGGGCGCCGACTTTGACTGGTCGGCGATGGAACTGCTTCGGGACGTCACTTGTACTGTCGGAGGCATGGAGGGTAACGACGTTAACGGCTTATTTCCGCCTTTGTTGTTAGTGTTGGGATGCTTGATTCAGGTTAAAAAAAGTGAAAAAGCAGAGGTGAATAAGAAGCTACGACACCGTGCCAGGCGAGAGCGAACTTTCAAAATACAAAATGACCAAGTCTTGAAGTCTGGACAGCAGTTGAAGGTAACAACCACTTTTCCACCGAAGTTGCAGGCTTTGAAAGATCTCCGAGGACGAAAGGTGAAATGAGACGCCGTACAGGATATCAGCTTGGAGCCGGTTGCAAAGTTATCACGACGTGTGCATGTGCCTGTGTTACTGTCCGATGTTCAGTTGGTAGACCTATTGGCGAACTCAGATTCTGATTGTGAGATCACGCACACGAAGGAGAAGCCGTCGGGAGAACCTACTCAGACAGAGAAGTTTGACTTGCTTGGGCTGAAGAGAGTTAATACAGCAGGTCTTGGCAACTGTTGCCCTCTTTCTGTGGCCCAGGGCTTCGGCAACCCACCGACACAAGATATCTCAGACAGTTTCCGAGAGATTGCTGCCACTGAATTATATATGCATTCCGCTTGGCGTGAACAGTTTGATATTTGTTCTTTGGAAGCCTGGAAAGACTACATATCACAGGTTGTGCGCCGTGATGGCATATGGGTTGGTGATGCATTCTGCAAGGCTATTGCTGTATCGAGGGATCGTCCTATTGTTTCTATTGGTTCTAGGCGTAGCTTCTGCCGTGTATACACTCAAGAAACCACCGGCCTGGTGTATGTCATGAAGGATACAATCGTGCCGCCCATAGCCGCACGCCCCCAACAGTCGCGCCGCCCATAGCCGCGCGATGCCCCAACAGAGAGCGCACCGCAACGGCAGATTGGGGGAAAAGTTGTATCCTTCGTGTTTCACTCTTCGCCGCCTACGTGTCACAGGCTGGGGATCACACATCCGTCGCTCACACCATACTACGCCACCACCATCTCTCATCGTCATCAATAAGCCGATATAGCTCAGTGGATAGAGCGCACGACTAGTGACAGTGAGGTCTCGGGCTCGAACCCGGTCTCGGCATCTTTTCCCTCGAGTCGACTGGATTTGTGATTCCCATCAGGTTATGGGCCCACCACGCTTCCACTGCGCAGGTGTGACGCCGGCAGCTGGTTGTGGTTGTGCCACGTAGACACTTCAGAGTGAGGTTGTGTCATGAAGGATACAATCGTGCCGCCCATAGCCGCACGCCCCCAACAGTCGCGCCGCCCATAGCCGCGCGATGCCCCAACAGAGAGCGCACCGCAACGGCAGATTGGGGGAAAGTTGTATCCTTCGTGTTTCACTCTTCGCCGCCTACGTGTCACAGGCTGGGGATCACATATCCGTCGCTCACACCATACTACGCCACCACCATCTCTCATCGTCATCAATAAGCCGATATAGCTCAGTGGATAGAGCGCACGACTAGTGACAGTGAGGTCTCGGGCTCGAACCCGGTCTCGGCATCTTTTCCCTCGAGTCGACTGGATTTGTGATTCCCATCAGTATGGCCATATGCCTTGGGTTGCGTTCCGTGCTTGGTATGAATCATATCCAGTATGCCGCCGACCTGTGTGCATAGCATACAATGGATCTGCTGCGGTGATGGGTGACCATTATGATGCATTGAAGGTTATCTAGTCCAAAAGTGTGCTCTTTGAACTACTTTCATTCGGATTCTATATTACTTGTATTACTTTACGTACATTTTTGGATGTGCATTTCTACTTGTTTGATTTGGCCCCACACAGCGCACAGGCTGGTGACCCCAAATCAAACCTCCGATTATTACTCGTTGTGGCAAAGCATAATGCATACCTCAAATACCTTAGCGCTAACCTTGTTGATAGGAATACTCATCATCCTGATCGTACTGATAATGAAAGGGATAGTTATCAATATTTACCTCGCGTGCGGGTTATTAAGCCTATTTGAATGGTATATGTCTGGTCATATTATTATAGACACTACCGCAAATATGTTCTTTGTGGAAAAATACCTCTCACATATTATTTTACTTATCACCGCTATATTTCATATTAATCGTATCCTATCACCGCAACATTTCACCTCACCACCGCCCGCGCACCCCCCGCCCGCCCCCGCGCAACACGCGCGCACCGGCCCCCACGATTTCGGGCTATTTTGGGCTATTTTGGACGATTTTGGGCGATTTTGGCGATTTTGGACGATTTTTAGTCGGTCCAGAATTTTTTAATCGATATTTTAGTCGCAAGCTCGACGAATTAAGCAATTGTGTTAAATAATTCCGCAATAGGCTTGTACAGTCCACGGACAGGAGCGGTTTTCATGATCAACGCCATTTCAACCTGAGTCCGAACCCCGGATGTGAGCGAGTAAATTAACAGAGCTGACACCGTGATTTTTCTTTTTATCTTTTATGATGGGGAAGGGATACACGCGCCGGAACTGGAATGGAACGTCGTATAAATTATAAACGTGATAATCGGTTTATACACGATTCGTGTCTCGTGTCACATGCTACTGTCTGAATAATTTCTACAGGATTATTAAATCAGATAATCCTGACGTGATAAAATCATAGTGATCGAAATCGCGAACGGTCGACTGAGTCAACGTCCAAATGACCTCAGCAAGAATTTTAAAGCGGCGGCCCAACGTTCAGCAAGCAACATATTTTCCTTCGCCCTGAAAGGCGAACCGACTGCTGTGTGATGCTGCTCCCCTGTGATATTATTCGCAGGCATCTTTGCATATTTTTCGTTGGTTGTATTTTGTTGTTTCACTGTGGGTGCAGCCTTTTTTACTAACAACAGTTTGAAGTGTGTGCAGCTCATCTCGAAGATGCGCCAAGGCCAAGGGGAGTGCCTTGGAACGCGCCCTCGAAGAGGTGAGTGCTTGATGTTTTTACCACTTTGTTGTGTCAATCTCGTTCGTATATCTGTATACACTTTGCAGTGTAATTAATCTCTTCAGAGTGAGCTATTTTGAAGGCATCCTTCCTTGGAGCCTTTTCTCGAGATGCGGAAGCTTGGGATCAAACCCAACCACATCGTATAGTGCATATTTTCATATATATATATATACATACATATATTTGTATGTTCGTCCCAAGCAGTAGTGCAAACGTGCGACGCTACATCCTTGGATAAACTAACCGTTGTTTCCGTTGAAGGTTGTGTGGCGAATTTTGCCCATATGGAGTGTGGAAGCCTAGGTTGGCATATGCCAACCTAGCTTGGGATAATACCCAACTACATAATAGTTTTATGGGTTGCAATTTACACTTTACCTGCGTTGAACACCTACACTTTCATCCATTTAATTAGAATAGATTCTAACTCACTTATTTTGCCACGACCTCGGTCAAGAGACCAAAGAGCAAAAGTTCGTGATGGGATAAGCCTAGGTCAAAGCGCCTCAAGTGCTAGCTACAAAACTAAAAGTTGAATACAAGATATATATATGTATAACTAATGTGGTTGGGTATTATCCCAAGATAGGTTGGCATGGGCCAACCTAGACTTCCACACTCAATGCTGGCGAAATTGCGCCACACGACCTTGAAAAAAATCAGTCCTTTGCCTATGCAAGTTCAACACGCCCTATACTTGTCACATTATTCAGAATAAAACTATCTATGAAAGAGAATATGCAAAAAGCGATATGGTTGATGTGGTTGGGTTTGATCCCAAGCTAGGTTGGCAGGAGCCAACCTAGACTTCCGCATCTCGAGAAAAGGCTCCAAGGAAGGATGCCTTCAAAATAGCTCACTCTGAAGAGATTAATTACACTGCAAAGTGTATACAGATATACGAACGAGATTGACACAACAAAGTGGTAAAAACATCAAGCACTCACCTCTTCGAGGGCGCGTTCCAAGGCACTCCCCTTGGCCTTGGCGCATCTTCGGGATAAGCTGCACACACTTCAAACTGTTAGTAAAAAAGGCTGCACCCACAGTGAAACAACAAAATACAGCCAACGAAAAATATGCAAAGATGCCTGCGAATAATATCACAGGGGAGCAGCATCACACAGCAGTCGGTTCGCCTTTCATGGCTACTACCCGAAGGTCCGGTCCTCCCACAAGGACCGAAGTGAATTTGGGATATATGCCGCGATTTTTCGATATAGTTGGTATATGAGTGCTTTGGGGTCATATTCAGGTGTCCAATAATTATATAAAAACGTGTGTTGGGTGTGCTACTCGGTGTAGCGATGTGGTTTACGTTATTGAAAAGTGGGGGTGAAACCGCTCGAAATTAAATAAAAAGGCCGGTCCTCCCACAAGGACCGGAAGTTCCCAACCCACCTACACTCACTAAGTGGCCTTCCTAGTGCCCACTGCACTTAAAAAATACTTCAACATGACCTATTCGTGCCCTCTACAATGTACAACATCTTCGGAATCCACAATACTGCGGTATATATCCCTCACAATGTCATGCACCCACGAAAAAATTAGATTTCATCAAAATCGACCATCCAAAAATCTGCTCTCGCCGAATTCCAAAGCAATGTTCCGAGTAGACTACTGCACATATTGACATGCTTGAGCATTCTAAAAATCGACAAACATGTTTACATGAAGTATGCGACGTGGCACATCATACATCTATCATATCCGAACACTATTTGGCATTCATAGTATCCGTAGTAACGAAAAAAAATATTTGAAAATCTTGGATCAAAAATGTTTTTTACAGGTGTAAGGTCGATTTGAGTGCGTATATACACCCAATACGAGGTCGCCAACATGTATAATCTTGCAAGTATGATTGGGTATGATGTTAGGATAAAATTTTGTACTTGGGCGGCTTGTTTGACCTGGAATTCTATTGGATTAAAATATTTGAATGGCATGGCATGTTTTTGAACGTCCTCCAAAAGTTGCAACTCAAAAATGATAGGGTACATGCTACAAATGCATTGGATATAGTCATTTTATGACGATATACGGTTGATGGCGCATATGGACACTCAGTTTAGGTCCTAAGTGTACTAAAAACCGAAGGGTAGGCACTAAGACCGTCAAGAGGACGGCTAAAAAAATTCCCGCGACACCGGTCCTTGTGGGAGGACCCAACGCCGTTTCGGTCCTCCCACAAGGACTGTCGGGCAGTAGCCATTCAGGGCGAAGGAAAATATGTTGCTTGCTGAACGTTGGGCCGCCGCTTTAAAATTCTTGCTGAGGTCATTTGGACGTTGACTCAGTCGACCGTTCGCGATTTCGATCACTCTGATTTTATCACGTCAGGATTATCTGATTTAATAATCCTGTAGAAATTATTCAGACAGTAGCATGTGACACGATACACGAATCGTGTATAAACCGATTATCACGTTTATAATTTATACGACGTTCCAGTTCCGGCGCGTGTATCCCTTCCCTTTATGATGAGTAGAGCCAATTCTCTGTCGTGTTTTCGACCGCTGTAAAAATCCAAAAAATGTAGCTGTTCACGATCGTGAACCCGGGAAATGAGGCGAGAGTCTGATTCGTTCTTGTTTGCCGTTGCCTAAAATGCTAATTTCTGGTTGGTCCAACTCGGATGACACGTCTGCGGACAAGGGTTCTTGTCAAGCCGTGCTATATAATTTTATACAGGAAATAAAAAGCAAAATATAAAAGTATAAAAATGAAAATATACAAAATAGAATTTTCGAATTTCGAATATAATAAAATAATTTATTTGAGAAAATATCCTGAGGAGCATAAATGTTAATAACGTGTTCCAGCTCAGCTCCCCTGCCTCGCCCGCGCCCCGGCGACCCCCCCGGCTCTCCGGGACGGCCCACCGAGGCGCCTACAGTGGGTATACCGCTGCTCTACGACTGCCTCTACTCCATCATCTCTAGCTTCGATCCAGGCACCCGCCGCATCCCACCCAATACGCACACCCGAACGCCCACGCTCAACCACTGTCCTACGCGGGCGTTTGATGATGAAAACCGAAAATCAGTAAAACCTTTATAACACAAGAAACGGGATAATGAATACTGGATCGCGCGCGTCGAAATTCGATGATGACATAATATGATGATGATGTGATATTATGTAAAATAATAACATAATAACGTAATAAATATGATGATGTGATATTATGTAAAATCATATACGAAATATTAAAATACAGGTTAATGCCTTCAGGATTAATAAAAGGCAATTCACAACTCCGCTGTAACAGGAATCATACACCTATAAATGGAATCTTCGGCGTGACGCAAGACGGCGTCTGTCACACTATTCTATTATTGTGAAGCCCGCAAAGCTCCCAGAATGAAAGTTAGTGACACTGTCATCAAAGACGCCTGTATGAGCTACAACAGGAATTATGCAATCTGTGGGAAGCGGCATCAGCGAGAGTAACACTATTCTTTTAGCATTCCATTTACATTGCGAAGCCCGCAAAGCTCCCAGAATGAAAGTTGGTGACACCATCATAAAAAACGCCTGTATGGGCTGCAACAGAAATTATACATACATACATACATACATGCATACATACATACATACATACATACATACATACATACATACATACATACATACATACATACATACATACATACATACATACATAATACCCCCGCAATGCCCCCTATGTTATGGATTTAAAATTGCGAACCCATGGGTAAATGGGCGTATGTTATGGGTTTCTGTGATCACCCTGGGGGGGTCCGGACATATGTTATTGGATTTAGGACCCCCCATACGTCCCCCGGAAGCCATATGCTATGGGCTTTTCCCTTCGCCTATGGTCCCCCCCCAGCACCATATGTTAACTGTGTGAGAACCTGGATGGCCCATATTCGACCCCATATCCCGATATTTCTCTGGATGTCTTGTCTCCCTTGCCTTCTGTGCTAAATTCTGGTGCTGACAAATCGGACGACATCGACACGTCGGACTACAAGCAGGCGCAAGCGTATTCCGATTGTTATTTTTATTTTCGTCAAGCGATGCAAACGGGCGTGGTTTTTTTCTTTTTCTTTTTCAAGCGATGCAAATCTATGATTTTTAAATTTATAATTTCAGCGTCGGCATATAAAATTGAAAATATAAAAATATTACGATTCCAAAATTCAAGATAATAGATATGAAGTTTATATAATTCCGGGGGGTTGGACCCCTCCCAGTTGAAAATGTGCCCTTAAAAATACCTGGCAACACCCAAAAATACCCGAAAATATGGCTATTTCACCCCCCTATAATCTCATATGTTATCGTCGTGCCGTACCAATTAAGGGACCCAGGGGGGGTCGTATGTTATGGGTTTCGCTGGACGACCCCAACCCTCCAAAAAATTATACACCCATGTATCGCATATGTTACATCATTTTACAAATCGGGCCCCCCCCCCGGAAAAGACCCCCGGTATTGCGGAGGTGTACATACATATCCTTCTGCGGGCGCTAAACGTCGTCGGCCTGTCACACTATGCTATATTTAGATTGCGAAGCCCGCAATGCCGCAAAGCTCACATATAAATGAAAGTTGGTGACACTGTCATCAAAGACGCCGATGTGGATGTGGGCTGCAACATAAATTATACACACCAATGGCGCGACGCGAAATACTCCGCCAGCTCTTTCAAAATCGGTCATCACGTTCGATTGGCCATCACCTTCAAAACTTAAAATTCGAAATTGGAAACTTACATATGAAATCAGTGGTGGGAAAAAGTGAAATAATCTTGGTATAAATTCAATGGTGGGAAGACTGTATGTGAAATTCAGTAGCATACAAGTACTGTATAGGACTGCATAGTGAAGTTCAGGTATGCTACTGAATTTGAATCCTGTATTGAAATTCCTATAGTGAATTCCTGTAATAGTCCTGAAATTCCTGTAATTCCTGTATAGTGAAATTAAGTATGCTACTGTATAGTGAAATTCAGTATCGAGTATAAATACAGTGGTGGGAGGACTGTATAGTGAAATAATCTGAGTAAAAATTAAGTGGTGGGAAAACTGTATAATTTGTACCTTGGATGGGGAAACGTGAAATACTTGTTTATATTGTAGGTAAATCTTGCGTAAACGATATACCTGCCGCATATCGAGTCAGTCGAGAAGCGGAAAACAGGCTGGGAATCGACGGTAGAGTTCAAAGTAATTTGAGTAAATGGACGACGATAAAGGGCAAGGGTTGACAATGTTGAGGCAAGGGTTGACAATTTTGTGGAGTCCCTTGGTATGTGGATAGCTAATTAACTGTCGATCTGAAAGTCGGTAGGGGATCAACGGCAGACAAGTTAGATGTCAGTCGTTGCCTGGGTTGACAATGCGCACGTTGGCCTACGTGCCTGACATCTACCTCTTGTCAAGTCCTTGTCGCTCGCTCGTCATCGACAACCAATGGTGATTTGCCATTTGTGCACTTACAAAAGTCGTATTGCAATGGCATCTTTGAGCTGGCATGTTCTGATTGGCTTTCCCGATAGTGGGTGCACATGGTAAGGGCCCTGCCAAAAAGCGTCAGGTAGGAAGGATGGTGTTCCCTCCCCAACCCCGCCCCTACCACCGTGGGAACGCCATTCGCCTTATCCCACCTTCGCACAAGGGAAGCTTATGGGAGCCGATTCATGCGAAAGGTCGCCAAAAGAGAACAATCGTGCCGAACCGCGCAAAAAACGCGACTGAATCGGCTGTCGCGGGCTGTCGCGGGCTGTCGCGGGCTGCTCGATGTGTTTCCAAATGCTCGATGCTGTCGCTTCGTTTCCAAATTTCGGGAGGAGAGAGCAAAATGTCGAACACGGCGAACAG
>LGRX02031078.1:0-15884 GCA_001247695.2 Cymbomonas tetramitiformis | reverse complement strand
GCACATGGTAAGGGCCCTGCCAAAAAGCGCCAGGTAGGAAGGATGGTGTTCCCTCCCCATCCCCGCCCCTTCCACCGTGGGAACGCCATTCGCCTTATCCCACCTTCGCACAAGGGAAGCTTATGGGAGCCGATTCATGCGAAAGGTCGCCAAAAGAGAACAATCGTGCCGAACCGACCGCGCAAAAAACGCGACTGAATCGGCTGTCGCGGGCTGTCGCGGGCTGCTCGATGTCGTTTCCAAATGCTCGATGCTGTCGCTTCGTTTCCAAATTTCGGGAGGAGAGAGCAAAATGTCGAACAGCATCAAGGATTTGGAAACAGAGCTCAAAAGTTATGATAGTGACGTGGCAAGAAATAGCATTCGGCGTCTGAGCGAGCAGTGCGACCGTAGGATCAGTCGAAGACGAGCGAGCGACAAGCTAGTTATAGCTGCCACGTCAGACGTATATGCTCTGGACTGCGCCTCCGGCACAGTCCAGAGCATATAGTCTGACGTGGCAGCTATAACTACCTCGTATGCCATCTTGCGTGAGGCAGATGCGAGAGCGCACCGAGAGGAGCACAATTCAAATCATTGCAGATTGCTTTCCATCTACAATTCCTCATCAATCCTACGAACTCCCCATCAGGCGACGGATTGGTTGAAATTCAAAATGGATTAAGGAGATCTTGACTGAATATATACCGTGTCCACAGTCTTATTTCATCAGACAGTGTTTGCAGCGGGTCAACAAACAACATTGTCCACATTCCCGTACACTCACAAAGTTCCGAAGTTTTCACCCCTCTTCTCTATATCCGCAATATGCCTCCTAAAGCTGACAAACCCGCTAAGGCCCCGCCTGCCCATCCCAAGTATGATGAGATGGTGAAGGCAGCGATTCTCTCCCTCAAGGAGCGCACTGGCTCATCTGTACATGCCATCACCAAGTACCTTAGTGCGAACTACAAGCTGCCCGAGAACTTCAAAAAGACGCTGGGCACTCAGCTTAAGAAGCTGGTCGCGGGTGACAAGCTTGTGAAAATCAAGGCCAGCTACAAGTTGAGCGATTCTTTCAAGAAGCCTCAGCCCAAGAAAAAAGCCGCTCCCAAGAAGGCGGCAGCCCCTCAGAAGGCTGCAGCCCCCAAGAAGAAAGCCGCTGCCCCCAAGAAGAAAGCCGCTGCCCCCAAGAAGAAAGCCGCTGCCCCCAAGAAGAAAGCTGCCGCCCCCAAGAAAGCCGCTGCCCCCAAGAAGAAGGCCGCGCCCAAGAAGGCTACTGCTCCCAAGAAGAAGGCCACTCCCAAGAAGGCTACTGCCCCCAAGAAGAAGGCCACTCCAAAGAAGGCCGGTCCCAAGAAGTAGGCTGTAGCCTAAGTCGCAATGATATATCAAATACCTAAACTGGTGTTGACTCAACACCACCTACCTTTCTGAGACATCATGCCCCAGATCGAAAGTACTGGAGAGTTGGTCCCCGGAGTCAGTGCCTTTGAACTTTGCCACTGCGGTTGGGTGAGGCCCTTTACGCCTCAACGAGATGACTCCCCGCTTCCCCCCCTATTGTTCAGAGCGGCCACTCGTTCCGGTGCATTCTGTCCTATCGCTATGCAAGGGGGTTGCCAGGTACTGGAACAGACGATCTATTCGGCGTTTCCTAACGCGATTCCGGTGCTACTTCAGCGTGAAAGCCCCTCGCCCCAACTGTACATCAGCAACTATGGCTGGTACCCTATCCTGCTTGAGTAGAGTACGCCATACCGTAGGCCATCTATATGTACTACTCAGTCTTCACACCTCAACAGAGGGATAGGTGCGGAGCGGCACACTTAATTTGCAGACGTGCTCACTATGCAGCATCTAACCCCCTGCCGTGCCCAACCGATGCATCAAAGTTCAGGCTCAAGCCAACTTCATACTTGAACCCACAACTGAAACCGGCTGAAGTTTCAGCCTTCCTTCACGAGTTGATTCCAACATATGTGTAGTACTGCTGGTGATACAATGGATATGATAGCACCGGTTTTCATCACCCTTGGCACTGCACAGTTATTACGATACTCAGGCTGCCCTTCGGGAAACGGGGTGTTGTAAGCGATTACAAGGAGTATACACCCGTGGCATTGTTGTTTTGGGTAAGTAATACTAGGTTCACGAGCGATGGGAAGAAAAATGCTTTACTTTTACAGAGCCCTGAGGTGACTGTGTCACAGGGTAAAAGACACGACTAGTTGGTAACGACGTGCCACCCGTGCTTTCATCTCCATCAATTAACCAGACCAAGGGATATTTCTTTCATCCGTGTGCTTACCGTACGCCCTCTCAGGCGGTATGTATGCACACGATTCACTGTGAAATACCAAACGTGTCAATGTTTTGCACTTTGCCACCTAACTTGCTCAAGGGTTGTGCACTCAAAATCACGAGTAGTGCAGTGCAACGTATGACTTCACGCATCTTTGAATTTGCACGTAGACGAAGATTCAAAGATGTGGTTTCACTTGAATGTGACCCCAACTGCAAAGCACAAAAGCAATCGAGCACACGTCCGGTGCGCTTCAGTCGCACTGGCTTTGCTCCTGCTGTAATCACGAATACGTACTAAAGAAATGCTCAAGGACTAGTGGCACGCATGCTTTATCTTGCCAAGGCTCAAAGATTCGCTTCGCGTGTGGGAGACTGCACCATCTAAACTCAACAGTTCGAAAGATGCTTGACCCTACCTTCCTTTTTGATTCCTACCATGTGCTAGTGCAGCTACAGCAAGCTTCGTGCCGATGCGTATGGGATGTGCTCGGCTGTTTTTATTCTTTTCATTTGGGGTTACACGCAAGTGAAACCCAAAGCGAACCCGTATACTTGAAAGCGCGTGCAGGAGGAGTCTTCAAGGTAATTGCACCAACATACATACTAAATTATTTTTGTGGAAAAATGCAAAATATGAGAGTGCCATGCATTTTTCAACATGTCTTACACTTACAATTTGTCCCCAAGGGTGCAAGAGTGAAAGCAGCATCCCACCTGTACACTAGTGCTCCGAAAGTTTTGGTTTGGTGGTCTGGTCAACAATTCAAAGGTGCCGAGGACGCGGTTGGGGGTGAGGTGTGGTATTGAAGTGCCGAGGACATATGGATATGATTTGGATAAGTACACGTTGCTATCGATGATCAGATTAACTACGATGTTTCGGTTATCGATCAATAATAATAGGGAGAACAAGTTCAATACCGATCAATAACAATAATTCATCGAGTCGGTCCGTTTGATCGCATATGCCCTATATTTAGGAACGAACTTCTTGAATTAACATTTGCAGCACATAGCACTGTGCCTACATTATCGATTTTGACGGCTAAATTTTCATGCAGTAACCAGGCTCAAATGTGTGCGTTTCGGACCGAGAACTAATATGACTACGTCCACGACTCAGTTATGATGCTTATAGTGGTGAGCTGATAATGGGCGTCTCGGGGCATTTTTCATGGACCCACGAGTTCCAGTCGAAAATACATGTAAAAAATAAGTACCTTCGCTTTTGCAATCACATTTTCCGCCATCCGTTGGATCACTGGGGCCCAAAAACAACGAAAAAATGCCGTCTTTCATGATATTTCTATTTTCTGTGATCTTTTATATGACGAGAATGTAAGTTCTCAGGTCATATTGGGCTTCTGCATGTTACTTTGTAGTTTCCAAGACCTAATGTAATATGATAGCCGTGGTCCCACCCAAAAACCGCGCGATATGCAATAGTTGAAAATTGGCCGTTATCACTCTCATCATATCTGAGTCGTGGATGTAGTCATATGTATTTTACGTTTCTCGCAGGGTGTCCGCCTGTAACGGTTATGTGTCAAATGTGAATACAGTGGTATTGTTTTAGAGTGAGATCAAAGAATTTCTTGTCTCTTGTGCTCAATGCACCTCTTATAGCTTACCCCACCACTGGGCAATGCACCCCAATGTTGATATGACGGCTTGGACGACATAGGTGTATCACACACCTCGTTGTTCATTGACCGCCACGCTTGCTCGACACATGTAAACTAGGAGTTGCTTGGGCTACGACCAATGCATGTATAGATCGTTCTTGTCATGGAGAGTACAATATTAGGTACCCTATAGTAGTATCTAGTATTAGTGACTCCTCGTAGCACTCACCTTTAGCATCGCAATGTCGCGGTCGCGGTGTCACGCGTTATGACGATGACACTGCGACCTGCGCCTGACTCTCAGACAATCTTCCCTTCGTAATAACTTGGCGGCGCAAGCCGCCAGCCCTCACTTGGTAATATTATCCGCACGCCTTGTCCTTCAGCTGCCTGCCACTCTGTGGCAGCTGTCGTACCGCCTTCTTTCCCACCTTCATATAGCTAGTATATTTCGGGTTTCTCATGAGGTTATGGGCCCACCACGCTTCCACTTATGGGCCCACCACGCTTCCATTTCGGGTTTCTCATGATCTTGCTCCAACGCAGACTCCTAATGTCACTGACATGATAAGAATCATGGCATCACTAGTCTCGTGACATATGCCATTGTCACTTCGACTCACTTGCCATGATTATTATGGCAATGGTCTGTCACGTTATGTTATGACATAACGATGATACATGATATATGACATATGTCCTATGACATGACATACTATAAATGATAGTCATTTGAACCCTAACACGGTCACAAACTGCGGCTTATCATGGTCAGAACGCCGGGTTGTGACACTTGAGGCAGTAGTTCTGGTGACGAACACGTGAAAATTGTGCAGGAAGTCACGATTGTGATAGTCAAGGCGGTGACCAAGTTGACCACAGGAGTTGTTCTTCAGATTTTGTGGCCGGAAACGGTTAGAGTGCGCTACTGACTGCAGAGACAGTACAGAGCTAGCATATAGGGCGGCGCTGAGACACACGAATGAGTCAGACGCTCATTATTGTTTTGCCTTCGTGACAGTAAAGAGGACTGCGCTTTACTCAGACCGCGAAAAACAACAGTTGCTCACTTTGGTATTTTGACTTATACATATATAGAGGGATATATCCAACCGATATATCCAGTCGAGTCAGAATACAACGCATCGTTCACTTAGTGAGTTCTTTGCGGAATTGTTATTGATAAAGAAAGATAGAGATAACTTAAACCTAAAACGAACCTGGTCTCTGTCGGTCGGTCACACAGTAATGTACTCCTACTGACTATACTACTTCTGGAGTGTCACACTCTGGACGGACAACCCAGATCTAGGGGTTCAAGGGCCTGCCTGTCAGGGCTGCCTGAAACATAGATCTCGGCACACCACCTCCGTACATGAGTGTGGCGACTAGCAGATAGTTAGGTCAGCAGAAATTGTTAATGGCGCGTGGCCATGCAAGCAACTGTGCACTTCTGAAAACAGAGAGCAAGGCTAAAACAAAACCCTCTATATCATCAGAGTGATGTTGAGCCCTATTATGGTGGTCACCACGACACGACAATCACCAATGCAAATTCCAAGCCCTTCATAAGCACCGTGAAATGGCCCAAAGTTCTTACACTCATGGGATACCTCCCTCCTCTTTTTGGTATTGTCCTCAACACGATAGGTGTTCCCCGTGGTAAGATTAAACCACTCCTTAAAAAACTTTCAAGAATCTGTAGGCAACACACCAAAAATAGGCGAGACGTGTTCCTGTTAAACACCACCACCACCTTAAATACTGACCCGCATACAGTTAAAATCTCGAGCAGTGAAATCATGACAGAAACAGAAGCCGTACAACAGTCAAACGACTTTCTTCAAACCCTCCTGCAATAATTTTCAAAAGTCTTGCAATAAAAGATGGTTTCGTGTCCCCAAGGGGAGGGGCCGTCCCCCCCCTCCCCTCCCCCGCCACTCCTTCCTTCTCTCCTTCGCCCACCCCGCCACTCCTCTCAACGCCCCACAACCCCCACTCCTTCGACTTCCCTCCCCACCGCTCAGATTCAGCCACCCCTCCACTCACCCGGCCATGGCTGCTTCTCCATCCTCTAGAGTTTTTTTGCCTAGCACTTAGCTTTTTCTCTAGATGTCACCCTGCTGAAAAGTGGGCTGAGCCCCTTTGTGGGCGCGTTATAGCAGAGGGAGTAGCCCCTGGTGTTTTCACTAGCCTGCTTTGCAGGGATACCGCACTCTCAGGACTTTGTCCCCTTTGCTAGCGTAAATGTATTATTATTATTATTATTATTATTATTATTATTATTAAAACAAAACAGTGAAGCTACCGCAAAGCACATTTGTGTAGCTACACTAATACTAGGTAGAGCTTGTCCAAAACAGTAGCCATCTCAAAAGCATGTAAGATGTTGTCGTAGAAAACAAAGTAGTGCCGTGTGCCAGTCACCACCAGACTGGCACACATCTAGAAACAGCCGTCAATCCACCTCGTCCATGGAGTTGCAGCCCTCCTCGGAGGGCAGCTCGATGCCGTAGAATAAGTCTTGTTGAGGTAGAGGCTGGATGTCAACAATGTTCTTGTCGCCAGATCTAATCCACGGGGAGGCAACGTCCATGCCGTAGTAGTCGTCGGTCTAGATGACATCGTGGCGCCCGGAGCCGTGATCCCCGTTCAGTGCCGGTTGCTCCTGCTCCTTTGGGTCCCAATCGGGAGACGGAGGAGCACCACCAGGAGAGTCCGCGGCACTTAAATCTCCGGCACCACCACCTGCGGGTGAGATGACCCTGGATGCCAAGACCAGCTTCCCGGATTGTGCTCGCTGAAGTAGTAGGCCTCCGGTCACCAGTAGTCGGACGGAGGGATAGCCGCCGGGTGCGCACCATCAGGAGGCGGGCCATGGCCGAAACCCGCACACGGGCCAGCTGCTCAAGCTTAGCATGCCCAAAAACAAGCCGGCAAAATCAGGTTGGGCCGAAGGCCAAAGGGAGGAGTACCGCAGCCCACCACCTGTTGACGGCGCACCGCCGAAGCACCGCAAGGCACTCCGCATGATTCTTCCGAGGCAGAGTCCGGGAATAATTCCTCGTCGGAGTCCACGAATGATCCGGCATTTTTCTCGATCGATGATTTCCCCTCAGTTTCCACGAATGATGGCACCACCTGTGGAAATGAGCATGCCGTCGCCGAAACCGGACGACCGAACGCACCGCGACACGGCACTAGATCAACGCCGCCCGGGAATTCCTCCGTGGGCGGGAGACATGACCAATCGAGGGGATATTTTCCCGATCGGGAATAAAGGAATTCCCGTCGGGAATTCCTCCTAGGACCTTCTGTCATCCTAGGAACTCCCACGCAAGTATGTATGTCATCAATAATTTTTGGATAAAAAATATTAAATGTATATATTCATTTCCCCTAGCATAACTCAAGTTTGAAATACCTCAACTCAGGTTTCGTTTCACACAAGGGGGGTAGAAGGGAACGGGAAGTTCCATATAAAACCCATGGAACATACAAAACGGGAATTCCCGACGGGAACTTTTCAAAAAAAAACTTATTTTTTCCTCATAGCTTGCTAGATATAACACTTAGACAATAAACAGCGAACCACCTGAAAAGGCTTTGATTGTCTCAGAATGGTATCAAAATAAGATAAGTTGCCCGTTAAGTGGCAACACGGGTTTAGGGTTCAGGCCTGGTGACGGTCATACACCCTACTATAGGAAGTAGCCCGATACAGATGACAAGTCAGGGTGTCACTTCCAGCACACCACCTAGGGTGGTGACCGGCTACTCAGACTGAACTGAAACAAACACCTAATAAATTTCGGCGCAAACGGGATGCCCAGGGGAAAGCCCGGTCCATAAGGGCTGTTCCATTTATTGTCAAGTGACATTTTAAAAGAGTGACATACACATGAGTCCTCAATGACTATGAGTCCTCCGCGCTCCGGTTTGTTTCCAATTTCGCGAAGGCCCTACTCTGGGGGCCAGAGCCTTCGGATCGGTTAAATTTAAATGTTATGACTTAGGGTTTGTAACAGTCATGGAGTCCAAAGGCTCCGGACTTTTATGTCACGCCCCGAAAAAAGGTTGTTTAAACGGCCTGAAAATTTCAGGGTTCCTTTAGACATGTATTCTAAGGTGTGCCTAAGCGTTACTTTTTGGGTTCATGCTTTACTCTTCCATTTATTGGCCATGAAAGTGGCCATGTTTCTAGGAAAACCCAGCAGAAAACCTGTGGTATGGAATAATCGATACAAATCACGATAACTTTTTCAATACTCACTTATTTTCAACCATTCAAATCGCAAAGCAAACTAGTTTTTGTCAAGGAACCATAATAAGACATCGCTATTATTCAAAATGATGTGATTCCCACCCTATCGATGCCATTACATAGATAATAAGTAAGGGCATGCTATCACGTGAGTGCATATCAACACTTGGCGATTACATATACGATACATCTAGGCGCTTTGTCTACGTCGCATATTACGGTGCTTTCCACCTTGTCCTTCACTAGCCTTTGGAATGTCACTCCGCCGCATCTTCGTCTTTATACCTTTTGGCTGTGCCGGCATCCTGCAATTATCGCATTTCATATTGCACGTTTGCACACGTCAATTTTCTCACCGAAATGAACCAGCAGAAGCTTGTGCCTACATGCATCAACCGTTTTACAAAAGCTTTCCACTTCTAAAAGCTTTTGCCGTTGTGAAGATACTTTGTGCTTTTCAGTATGTAACTTTGTTCGAATCTTTGCCACATGCTTCGGATCATATAATAGCAAGCATGTAGCATCCTGTAAATCTCGACCAGCTCTGCCAATCTCTTGCACATATCCCTCGGATCGTTTGAGGCATTGTGCTATGAACAACCCATCTGACATCTGCTTTGTCCACACCCATTCCAAAAGGGTTAGTTGCCACGACGATGGTACAAGTCTCCCCTAGCATCCATCTATTATACACGGCTGTGTGATCTGTCATTTTAACTCCAGCGTGATAGTGTTCTGCTCGCATTCCATTTTGTCTCAACCACGCAGCTAACTTCTCACAATCTCTACGCACGAGACAATACACCAGGGAACATATCAACCCCCTATGGCCGGTCTGTGGCCGTACGATGAGGGCTGTGGCCGAGGTTTGGCCGGGGGTGCTTTTGCTTGTTGGCCGAGACGAATTATGTAAAATTTTGACAATTTCCCCGAAATTTTGAGGTTTTTATGATAATGCCATACTTAAAATTAAAATTTTGCGCCTGCGGCGGGCAATTTTTGATCTTGGCCGGGTTGGCCGAAACTTGGCCGATGGAAAGTTTGAGTGTTGGCCGTACGACATAAAAAGTTTGATATGTCCCCTGCAATACACGATACCTATCGACCGGGCATCTCCAGCTAACTTCTCATCTTGTCCCACTACAAATTTCCGGATTTGCTCATATCCTGCTTGTTCCGCCTCTTCATGGACTGCCTCGTTTGTCGTTTCCATCTGCACTTCGCTTCGGATCCATCTTGCCGATGACCACATTAATATCTAGGTTCACTCTGCGACTGCTAGACCTAAACAACTTTGCGTCTTTCGACAACCTCAAAATCTCCTTGACGTCACCTTCCGTTTCATGTGTCGCTGTCCCCGTGAAAGCTGCTATCGGGACATCTGAAAAGTCCTTCCTCAAATCACCAAGTGTGATGTACGCAGGTCGAAAGTCATGGCCAATTTCACTGACACAATGTGCTTCATCAACCACAAAGCGAGCAATATGCCCCGCTTGATACATTTTTTGCAGTACTGGTGGCAACATGCTATCGCTTCCGAGTGCCTCAGGGGTTATGTACACCAAATTCACCATATTTTGACTTATTATGGCATGGCAAACAACTGTTTTCTCATCTCTTAACAGATTACCATGAAAAATGATCGCAGTAACATTTTTTCTTCGACATCTTACTACTTGATCGTGCATAAGAGATAATCGAGGCCCAATCACTATGGTTATGCCACGCTGCAAAACGCTAGGTAGCTGGAAACATAAACTCTTACCACCCCCGGTCGGCATAATGACAAAAACATCATTCCCATCGAGCATACTCTCACAAATAGCCAATTGCTTATTACGAAACTCGGTATTCCCAAAAATCCGTTGGTTTGCGATCAGCAGTTGTGGATACTTGCCCGCAGACATAATATGTGAATCCACACTTTACTCTGTACACAACGCATTCCCACACTCCCGCACATCGCTCAATCGGTTTGGTGCGAGCACCACGCTATTCACACCGCCAGTCCCTCACTCGCCGTTGCAACACACTCCACGCGCTCCGGAACATTTAGATTGAGGTGCGAGCACCACGCTATTCTATCACACCGCCAGTCCTTCACTCGCCGTTGCAACACACTCCACGCGCTCCGGAACTTTTAGATTGAGGTGCGAGCACCATGCTAATCACACCGCCAGTCCCTCACTCGCCGTTGCAATACACCGCCCGGGACTCTCCGGAACTTTTTGATTTTGGTGCGAGCACCATACTAATCACATCGCCAGTCCCTCACGGCGACCGGTAAAACCACAAAAAACCCGGAGCGCTCCCTGCTTACTCAATCTACTATTATCACGCAACACGCTATATATGCAACTCAGGTGCTCCTACTAAACCTGCTATAAACCTGGAATATCAACACCACGAAAAACCCGGAGCGCACCCTGCTTACTCAACATAATATTATCATGCAACACGCTATATATGCAGCTCAGGTGCTCCTACTAAACTTCCTAAACTGGAATATCAAAACCACAAAAAGCCCCGGAGCGCACCCTGCTTACTCAATATAATATTGTCACGTCACACGCAACGACGCGCAATATGCAGCTCAAACGTGTGCTCCTGCAAAGGTTATAAACTTCCTAATCGGAAGATCAAAACCGCAAAAAAAACCGGAGCGCACCCTGCTTACAGCGCTAAGGGTATGCATATCTGCACGCCACACACTATATGTGACAGCTCTTAAAGTGCCCTTGCTAAAATTCCTAACCTCGAATATGTAATAACCACAAAAACCCCGGAGCGATCGCATTCAGCTTAATATCATTTTTATTATTGAATACATTATACATATTCTCACACCACTCACTCTGGGAAGCCTACAAACAACATATGTCACATACGTTCAACACTTGTGCCTGGCCTCATATTATTCCTTAGAAACTTGGTAGGCAGCAAGGATGTTTTTGAATAGTTTTCATGCATTGTGATTAATCGAACTCACCTTAGAAGTGGTTCAGAACGCGTTCAACACTTTGAAGTGGAATAAACATATATATTGAGGTGTGTAATAACATAAATACCACTCAATAAACCACCATTCCATAGTCTTAGCTCCGCTTGAACTTCGGTATCACAGTTATCGTGCCGCATGATCCTTCCATTTTAGGTCTGCCAAACCCGGCAGATGTTGAAAGCAGTTAGGAACACTGGACACCTATGTTGCTTTCGAAGGGGTTGTCCGCAACTTTCAAAGTGACCCTAGAGCCGCGGCCGCCTAGGATCCTGCACCGATCTGCATATTTTTGCACTAGCGTGTACGCATATCCATGCTGAAAGAAACTCCGTAACATACCGTAAAAAACGGTCACCTACATCACACAACATCACTGATAATGTTTGCGGGGCTTCGAGAGGGCTCTCTCACCTTTTAAACGCGCCCATCATCAGCCGTCCCCGAGCATCCTGCTATCATCTACAGAGCTGCGGAGTTCACGTTTTCAGCAATGGTTTCGCAGCGAAACCCAAACCTAAACGCCCAAAAACGGCCCAATACATCACAGCACAACACCGATATTGTGGGCGGTACTTCAAGAGGGCTGTCTCACTTTTCGAACGCGCAAATCCTCAGCCGTCCCCGAGCATCCAGCTAGCATCTACACACCTACGGAGTTCACTTTTTCAGCAATGGTTTTGCAGCGAAACCTTAACCTAGACGTAGAAACCGGCCAAATACATCACAGCACATCACCGGTATTGTGTGCGGGACTTCAAGAGGGCTGTCTCACCTTTCAAACGCGCCCATCCTCAGCCGTCCCCGAGCATCCAGCTAGCATCTACACACCTGCGAGGTTCACGTTCTCAGCGAATGTATTGCAGCGAAACCTGAACCTATGCCATATATTTGGCTTCTCGATGACAGATGTCACTCACCTTAGGTGGATGACAGACATACTGACGGTACATGTCATAGTCGACCACATGGCATGACATGACATGGCTTTCTGCTTTTAGCAAGGTCCTTTTTTAATTACTCGATACCACAAATAGTCTAACGTGCTTTTAGTCTGTCTTTCGCCCGCCAGGAGAAAAGTGTTTGCGATGGTTGACATGTGGTACAAATAAGCTCACGCAAGGGCAAAAGGATAGCCAGAATGCAGACTCCCGACTTTCAAAGGAGAAGGCGTCGAAGCCTGAAAGTTTCCGGCTGCATAAACGTACCAAGCAGGTCGAGCCATATACACCAAGGGGAGTGTTAGTAGCATGGGACTGGGACACGGAGGAGGAGCGTCGAAAGGTCACTACAAGCTCTCAACGATGGATCCCTGGTGAGCAGTATGACTTGCTGGTTAAACGTGTAATCGCAAGTGACATGTCACAAAGCTTTGAGCCATTTCAGCACAAAGGTCCGAAGTTGTTACTCCGCGACGCATTCATGCAAGATGACGAAGAGGAAGACGCGAACTCGGATGATGATAAGAAGTCAGATGATGATGAGAAAGAGGCTATCGTGCAGAATGTCTGATTTATTGTAGATGGGGCATGGGGGACAATGGTCTAATCATGTTTTTGGATCAAGGACTAGTGATCGCTGCAGAATCGATTGAAACATCTTATTGGTGTGCATATATTTGTATATAGAAGTTATTGCCACGTGTTTGTTTACAAAGTGAAATATCAATACATATTGCGTGGTTTCTCGCTCTTCGTTCGCATTCGTATTTCGGTTTCGATCACGGCCACCCACCTCCAACAATTATGGACAATTCACAGTCAAACTCCACCCACCTCTGCCTCATTTGCTCATTAGACCGTGCCGACTTCCTTCGAACGATCTCGGAAATCCCAGGCAAGCAAGTTTACAAATGAGAAAGGAGCAGCGCGTGCATGTGTCGCTTTCCGCAGAATGATGAACTGTGTTGTCCGCGCACGGTTAAAATCGCTCATCAGCTATCACGCCCGTCAACATCGGACCTCTGCCTCATTTGTTCATTAGACCATGCCGACTTCCTTCGAACGATCTCGGAAATCCAAGGCATGCAAGTTTACAAAGGAGAAAGAAGCAGCGCGTGCATGTGTCGCTTTCCGAAGATGAATGATGATGAAGCGAAAAAGACAAACAGCTCCGGTAAGTATGATGCTGCTCCGTATTTGCCGGTGCTTGTACAAGACCCCCCATATTTCACGAGAAAGATGCTGATGGTCTGTGGGCAAACGCAGCAGAAGTAGAGCAGCCAATAACGATGTCAACGAACGACAAGCTGGAGCCACAAGCCCAACCCAAAGGGGAACCTGCCGTATCCGGAGATGAAGGTTTGCACCCTAAAAAACGAATAGCATCGTTGTATCCTGCGTGTATGACTTAAATGGCTACTATCCCGAGATCCTTGTGGGAGGACCTAGAACGCTCTAGATTCTCCCACAAGGATCACTTTTTCAATAATTTATTTAGGCACCCCACGAGCTTTCTACAAGTCAACGCCAAGGAATACTTTCCACATGGGACCTATACTAAGTAGTATGGTGCGTGGTTTGACGAGAGTCCATCATATATGCTCCTAGCTAATACATTTATAGCATGTCCCAACCAAATTTTGAACTGCTGCGGTTTCTAAAGCTTCAAAAACGGGGTGTATCTTCCACATTTTTTTGCCAATCGTGTATCGATCCTTTGCCACTATATACATGATATATCTCAAGGTATGCAGGTATATTAATCATGTTTGGGTCAAAATACGACTTGGGTCATGTATATTGGACACATCACACGAACGCGGTCACATGGGTAAGATATACACACTCCTTAAGTATGGGGACAATTTCGCATTTTGGGCGTAAGTCTTGGTCCATTTTGAGCTTTGAGGCTAGATCTTTGCCTTGGTGAGTACTTCAGTACTTTAATATGACTTCAAAGTCTCCTTGGGATTTTTTTGGGATTTTTTGAACGTTTAGAACTACCGCTAGAGGTTCTAGAATACGATTTTCAGACCCTGATTATGATGGAAATATTGAATTTCGACGGCACTACACCATGTCATGCGCATATGCGGCGATTAATACGGCTAGTATGATATTAAAGGGCTTACAAAATTAGTTTTGGTGATACCCTCGAGGGTCAACAACATGCGCACCAACCCGAGCTCGTGTAACAAGGCCTAGAGTTGTCGGTACCCTAGATCCTTGTGGTAGGATCTAGCATTTTAATTAAAATTCTGTGAAAGCACCCACCCAAACCACGCTAAGATTAAAGGTCAAACCATCGACATTTCAAACAAACCAATGTTATAGATAATTCAAAAGGTTCATAAATATTGCCCCAAAGCATATGCCGGGCCAAGAAATACGACATACAACGTCGCCATGCCCATTTGCGCTAGATCCTTGTGGGAGGATCTGGATTAAGGATAGTAGCCATAAAATCCACTTGTATATTGTAGTTCGTGTATCATGGTAGTCGATTGTTTTGACCACCGTTGGTTTGTAGTAGGTTATTCCTTCCTTCAATATATTTCTCGGACGCCCATATTTTTGTGGGAATCCATCGATTATAGATTTAACACGCGTGATGTACGAGTGCACGCTTCGGTTGCAGCCGGCGCCGTACTGAGGCCACTGACATTTGGATCGAGATATGGAGATTACAATGGTGTCAGAGAATGGATTGATTATACGACTTCGAACCCTCTCATGGGTACGGAAGTAGCGATAATGGCAGCCACTTTGAATACTAGGCAAGCCTCGTCCCCTCAAATCCTTTCGGGAAATCATCGATGGTAAACAGGTCAACATTCCAACGACAATATGATTTTACAATCGCACGAGCGCAAATTTGCGAGCTCAGATTGTTCGGACGCCCAAGGAATCCTTGGGAACGCGTATCACATGGATGGAACAAACACCACATGTCTTCATGGTCATATAAAACTTGCTTTCACGGCATCCCTGTTCATTTTTTGCTTGCGCTCACCATCCACCCACCTCCGACCTGTCTGAGGAATGTATTTCTGATATTTTCATACGTGGCATCTGGTGTTTTGGCCACGACCTGAAAATAGTGTCTGTCATTATTCTGAATGAACGTGAGGAAGACTGTAATGAGATCCTTATCCGGTGCACCTGGATAGGTAAACTGAAAATATCTGTCTACTGTCTCTATCCAAATCTCAGCATCCTGTCCGACCTTGTATTCCTTTGGTGGATTCATTTTCACCTTTGGAACAAGTGCTGATGGAACTGGTGCTGGGGGTAAATGACCATCATCTGGGTCTGTGAAGACCGGTGGAGCATGATCCTCTGAATAATCTTCTTCTGGCTCCTGAGGCCCTGTCTCTGGGTCTCTATATCGACTCATGTCTGGTTTCATACGACTGATGTTGTCGACATACCCTATCTCATCAAATCTGGTCTGGGTATCAGCGTAACCAGTAAGCCATTTAGGTATTTTAAACCGACTGAAGGCATCATATGAGCCTAAGATATCAAAGAACCAGGTGGATGGATCCGGATTAATAGCTGGTACTTCTGCCATCTATAAGACAAAACACCACACCAACACAACCTTCAACTGGATGTGTGTGTGTGTGTGTGTGATATATATATATATTGTACATGTATTATTTTTGTACAATGATATAATGAGGTGAAGTATATATATGGTTCCACCTTCTTCCCCCCTCAAGGAAGTGTGAACTCCACAGGCAGTTGTCAAGTGCCTATTACCTCAT
>LGRX02031076.1:0-15518 GCA_001247695.2 Cymbomonas tetramitiformis | reverse complement strand
TTGAAACGACGGGAGATGCAAGGCATCGAACGGCCTGCACACCATCGCCTGAGTTTGTGAATGTGAAAGGTCTTTCGGAAAGCTTTGAAAGCTTTGCGAAAATACAAACTTCATCATTCTGCGAGTACTTTCGGGCTCCGAGTCTACCAACTAAAAAAGTTAGAAATTTTTAAACAAGTTCGAGAATTTTGAAAAGCAATGGCAGCAGTAAGCGACGCAGTGAACAGCGGATCGGAGGAGGAGATTAAGACGGTGTACGGGGACCTGAGACTGGTGACGCGTATGCTAGCGATGAGCGGTGGAGTGGAAAAGAAGTGTGACGCGGTAGCGCCAGCGTTGGATCGGTGCGTTCTTTTCTTCGAAACAGCAGACGTTGAGAGTGCGGGGGAGATGCTGGAGTATGCGGTGGCGCTCGGCGTCTTTACGCCTGCGGTGCGGGACGCCAGCGGAAAGGTGACGGAGAAGGCGATTCTGAAGCCTCCGGGGAGAGAGAGACCGGCTTTCGTGGCAGCACTGGTGGAGGCAGCGGAGCATTGCGTGGAGGTGCTAGTCGCGCGAATGGGCTATAAACTCCCGGAGGTGCCGCAGCAGTCGGCGTCGGAGAACCGTACCAGCGACAAGCAGGCGCGGGAGGACGATGATGAGGACGAGGAGAATGAGGAAGAGGCACCAAGCGAGGAGTTTTTCGCCGAGACGGAGGAAGAAGCGGTTGCGCAAAAACTGAAAAACAAAAAAGGTAAATTTGCAGCAGGTGTTGCGCCGGAGGGGCTCGCGAAGGACGCGGAGCTCAAACGCAGGATGGACGCGTACCTGGCGTCAATAATTCCGGGGTACGCGCCGGCAGCAGAAAAAGGAGGCCTGTCGGTGTTTCGGTTGAGGGAGCGTCCGAGCGCGAAGCTTAGGAAAACTGTAGTTGCGGACCCGGCGACGGGAGAGATGAAGTCAGTTTCGATTCCGCGTTTGACGAAGGATCAGTTCTTAGAGCAGAATATGGAGATGTTGGAGAAGCTGGAAACGAAGAAGGAACGCGCGCAGTTCAGGCAGTATGTTGCGTGGATAATGAAACTGGCAGACAGGCACAGTTGGACGGAAGTGTATGACTTTGACGCGCAGGTTAGGAGCGATATTGAGGATGGGAGGTTGGATTCGTGGGATCCGATTAGACTGGGACACAGATTCCAGTACGAGTATGTACCGGCGCAACGAGAGGCGCAGAGTTTACTCGAGGAGAGGACCCGGGACAAAGGACACAAAGGAGTAGAAAAAGGAAAGAAGGACGGGATTTGTGATTTCTTTCAGAAAAAGGAAGGATGCAAGAAGGGAAAAGACTGCGGCTTTATTCACGTTTGCAGGGGTTGCAAGTCGCCCGAGCACGGGCAAGTGAGCTGCGAGAAGTGAAGATGAGGACACGGGTAGCCGGGACGACGGCAGTAAGATGATGTGCAACCGGGATGACGGGCACGTGAAGTGTAGATGAGCACTAATGAGAAAATAGTTCGATGAAAAGTACTTTGTGGACACAGATTGTTTCTTGGACCTTTAGAAAGGTAGTTCAAAAGTTGATTGTATGAGAAAGTGGACAGTAAGTCTGGTTTGGTATTGGTGAAATATCACTTTACTCTTTGAATTTATAAAAGATTGTTCTATTAACTTGAAAATATGTTTGTGAACTTTCGATGTGCTTTGATTGCTTGCCTAGTTGATGGTGCAATTGTCCGGGGAAAAGTGCTTGATTGCAGGGTGTAGTGCATATTGCTATTGGAATTCTGTGTTGCAGCAGTGGGGTGAATTGATGCTTGCTTTGCTGGTGCAGTTGGTTTGAGAGAGAGACTTGATGTGTGGGACGTGCCTAGGAAGGGGAGGACTTGTGTTAATGTCAGAAGGTGAGGGGATGGTTGGAAAGAAGGGCCGGTCAGGCTCGGAGAATGTGGTAGTCAGAGAGAAGGTGTGGAGGCTGGAGCTGCCACTCAGGCTTGCCTGCAGTAGGATTGTGAGATTGTGTACCAAGGTGTGGGAGGAACACAGGGTTGTGCCGGCCTGCCTGTGTGGCATTTGGGAGCAGAAGCACCAGCCGGTTGGGTAAAGGAACTTGCAGGTCGGCATGAGCCCCTGCAGTTTGGGCTGACTCTTCAGCTCCCCAGATTCCAGTTGGGAAGCACCGACCACCTCCTTGGAGGTACTCAAAGGTTTGTTGTTGAAAATTGGTGCTTATAAGCACCGCCACTGTCACAGAAATCTCTCCTCCCCGGGAAGTACTTGTGTGGATAATTGAGAAATTTATTTCGCAATTATGCTGGAAGTACGGGGGAGGGAAATTCTGACCCTAAAAGTTGAGCCCGAGGCCAACTGAGGGCCCGACGATTTTTTCCTGAAAATTTTGTGGTTTTTGCCCACTGGGGGATTTTCCTCGGGACGGACTTCCGATGAATCCGGCAGTACGACTTTCCTGAGTGTTGATTGGTCGCGTTGCGACAACCTGAACCGTGGGGGGTGAGACAGAGTCTCAAAAGTCTGACGGCATGAAATGCCTGCGTCATGACTGGTCACCGTGACGTCACGGAAGTTGAAGAGGTGGGGGAGATGGAAAGACATTTGGACATCGGACACATCACAGAGTGATGTGGAGCGACACTTGAAACGACGGGAGATGCAAGGCATCGAACGGCCTGCACACCATCGCCTGAGTTTGTGAATGTGAAAGGTCTTTCGGAAAGCTTTGAAAGCTTTGCGAAAATACAAACTTCATCATTCTGCGAGTACTTTCGGGCTCCGAGTCTACCAACTAAAAAAGTTACCCACGCCCGCCACTCCCTCGGGTAAAGGAGCTTGCAGGTCGGCATGAGCCCCTGCAGTTTGGGCTGACTCTTCAGCTCCCCAGATTCCAGCTGGGAAGCACCGACCACCTCCTTGGAGGTACTCAAAGGTTTGTTGTTGAAAATTGGTGCTTATAAGCACCGCCACTGTCACAGAAATCTCTCCTCCCCGGGAAGTACTTTCGCCCGGAGCTTAGGGCTCGCCGGCCTCATCAGCACCCCGAGTGTGGGTGCCGCGCTCCGCGCTCGGCGGCGGGGCATGCGTGCGCGGTGTGCTGCTCCCAGGCACGCGCATCAACCTCTGCAAGGAGGCCCGATGCGCCTGGACGCGGTGCACACGCTGCGCGCTACTCCCAGGCACCATGCGTCTGGTGTGCCTGGCGGGGCAGCGGCGCGTCACGCAGCCCGAGACAGCACAGCGAGAGCTGCGGCCTCATGGCGGTGCGCCTGGCGCGCTCGCGGTGGCTGCCATCTGCCACTCGCGGCGCGCTCTCTCCCCCCCAAAAGAAAAGCGGTCCGCTCCCGGACGCTTCACTCTCGGTGGCCCTAAGGGAGGGCGCGGGTGAGCACCTCGGTGTGCTCACCTCGTGGCGACACGCATGCAAGGGTGGGCCTCCTTGCAGGCGCGCGGCGATGCGTCCCGTCGAGACGGGTGCACTCGCCCGGAGCTTGGGGCTCGCCGGCCTCATCAGCACCCCGAGTGTGGGTGCCGCGCTCCGCGCTCGGCGGCGGGGCATGCGTGCGCGGTGTGCTGCTCCCAGGCACGCGCATCAACCTCTGCAAGGAGGCCCGATGCGCCTGGACGCGGTGCACACGCTGCGCGCTACTCCCAGGCACCATGCGTCTGGTGTGCCTGGCGGGGCAGCGGCGCGTCACGCAGCCCGAGACAGCACAGCGAGAGCTGCTGCCTCATGGCGGTGCGCCTGGCGCGCTCGCGGTGGCTGCCATCTGCCACTCGCGGCGCGCTCTCTCCCCCCCCAAAAGAAAAGCGGTCCGCTCCCGGACGCTACTCTCTCGGTGGCCCTAAGGGGAGGGCGCGGGTGAGCACCTCGGTGTGCTCACCTCGTGGCGACACGCATGCAAGGGTGGGCCCCTACAAATTTAGAACCTTGTGTCTACCTTGTGTTTACCTTGTGTTTCGAGCCAAGTAGGGCCCTACTTGGGCAATGTCGGCAGTAAAATGGCAAAACCAGCCAAAATCGGGTGAAATGAAGTTTCCGATAGTTTGTTTTTTATTGTTGATATCGATGGTTTGGGTCGATGTAAGACATATGGAGCGAAGTTTTGGGTGGAATGGCTTTGGTAACCTCACTTTTTGAGGCCTCAAAGTTGTGCTACTCGGTACCTGCCCTGTACTTGGGGCTGTACCTGGGCTGTACTTGAAAACATTGGAAAAGAATATTTTTGGAATCTGTTTTTTTTGGGCTATTACGCTTATTTAGTCCTTACTATGGACAGTCTCCAAAGATTTAACGGAAAAAACATTTTACACTTCCTGTTACAGCACCTCAAAGTTAGGTCAGTATGGGCATTGGGTAGGTAAGGGGTAAGTAGGGGGCAATACCTACCCTGTACCTGGGCTGTACCTGGGCTGTACTTGAAAACATTGGAAAAAAATATTTTTGGAATCTGTTTTTTTGGGCTATTACGCTTATTTAGTCCTTACTATGGACAGTCTCCAAAGATTTAACTGAAAAAACATTTTACACTTCCTGTTACAGCACCTCAAAGTTAGGTCGGTATGGGCATTGGGTAGGTAAGGGGTAAGTAGGGGGCAATACCTACCCTGTACCTGGGCTGTACCTGGGCTGTACTTGAAAACATTGGAAAAAAATATTTTTAGAATCTGTTTTTTTGGGGCTATTACGCTTATTTAGTCCTTACTAAATGAGTAAAATAGTCCTTACTAAATTAAGGCCCTACTTACCCTTGTTTATGTATAGACATGACCATATTTACCTTGTACTTGAGTATAGATACATGATAGGTAGGGCCCTACCCACCCTTGTTTATGTATAAACATGGCCTTACCTGACTAGTACTTGAGTATAGATACATGGTAGGTAGGGCCCTACCTACCCTTGTTTATGTATAGACATGGCCATACCTACACTGTACTTGTATATAGATACATGATAGGTAGGGCCATACTTACCCTTTTTTATGTATATACACAAACTGATGCTATCTATTTACACTACACAAATGCCATGTCGTACTGCAGGCCTAAGTACTAAGCAAGCTCGTCCTCGCTAGGATTTTCATCCTGGACATTCTGCTCGAAGAAATCTGCTCGAGGGTCAAGAACCACCGCAGTTTGCATGCAAGGATGCTTCACAATTACTACTTGCGACGCGATCTGATCCGCGAGCATGAATGGCTCTGTGGTATCGAAGACGGTGTCAGGGTTCTCGGGGTCATCGCAAAAGAAACAGCCAGTGACGCTGTCCGGGCCAACTATGGAGTTCATCCGGTTATACATGGCGATCTTCGCTTTTCGTCGGCTTCTGCAGCCAAGCCGCCTTGACAAATATGTACTCGACCCCACCAAGCTTGATGGCATAGACGTCTTCAAGACGGGCGAGCCTGGCACGCATGTATAATTGAGGAATTAGTTTGCAAAAACTACTGGAATCGTCTGAACATGGCCATGTTTACCCAGGGTATCTAAAGAAACTAGGTGAACATGGCCATGTTATCACAATACATTACTAGGTAGGGCTAGAACATGGCCATGTTTACTCATTAATCATAAGCAGAAAGGCACGCACCTATCAGTCTCTTCCTCTTCTCTTGTTCCACGCACGCGTTCGATGAAAAAAGAGCGGAAATAACACTGGACAGTTTTGAACTTCTTGTCCACAGCAGCGATGCGGAATCGCATGTTACCCACTTGTACCTTGTTAAACCTGCGGCACTTTGTGGGGCAACCACACAACAACTCGATTTCGTCGGGAGTGAATGGTCGTCCGAGCCAAGGAGTCGGATCTTCGTCGGCGGCTAGACGGCATGTCATCCTCCTTTGCAGTCCTTTCTTCAAGCCACGACCGCCTCTCTTGACCCTGCGAATCACCTGAGTGATTAGTTTGTTGAAACGTGGATGGAAATCATGCACGAACATGGCCATGTTTACTTAGTGTTTCATTCAGGCATTGATTAGATGAGGCCTTACCTTGTTCGTAAGTCCTCATGATATGCATCAAGCAGGTCTTGCAACCGTCGGTAATGCCCCACATTGGTGCGCATCCAAACATCGATGCACGCTCGCTCGCCTTCGGTCAATGTGTGCTTCTTCCCTTTATCGGCCACAACAACGCGGTCCCGTACAAGAGCGGGGACGACAAGTGGCCGTGGAACTTCGTTGCGAAGTGCCATAAGTAACCCTCGTACATACTGAATGGTCTTCTGCCGCCCCATTCCGTTCATGATGCTCTGCACCGGGAAGGCATTGTTCTTCACCCACCTCCCGATTTTGCCATTTAAGGACTCGAATACGAACATCCAATACTCGCGAACCGGCCCGAGGTCTCGAAGTTGGTCTACCACGTGACACAATAGATGTGTGTTGAGGACCCACCAGTGAGGGCTCGTCCCATGTCGCGAGCTCTCCATGGTGACGAGCCACTCTCTAATGTACTTGTCAAGTGTCGGCAGCTCCTGAATCCCCATGTTCACCATCAACAATAGGTAGGTAGGGCCATGATTGTCCCACCATGTTCCTAGAAGGTCATGAACGGGTATGGCCATGTCTAACAATGTTCCTAAGGGATAATGGTCAAGTATGGCCATGTTCACTCTGTAAACTAGGTGGGCATCGCCATGTGCATTCAGCCTTCACACAAAATGTAAATTCTTGGTGACGCGACAGGGAACATGAGAGCAAGGTACCAGAGAACCGCACCTTCAGATCGATCTCGTGGGGCGTGATTTCCCGGACTATCGTTGAAAGTTGCCCCACCAAACGTGCGAGTGCATTGGGTGAGTCATCGTCCCTTGGCCATGCCGCGAGGATCGCGAAAAGTCCATTTCTGAACATCACCAAATATTCGTGGGCTTTTAGCTTCTTTGCGTTTCAGTCTGAAGACAGTTTCAACAATTTCCATTGACCCGCTCCCCATTCCCGTGGAAAGCCAACTTCCTCTCTCGCGAATTCCTCGGCTCTCTTCAAGCACCTTCCCGTAGCGGTGCGCACGTCGACAATCTGCCAAGGGGATGTCCTTTTGGTGTAGTTGCCATTCGCATCTGCTCAAGTGTCGGACCCGACCATAATTCACGTATGGATGCTAAACTTTTGAACAAACCGGACAGAACTGCCTACATATGGCCATGTTCAAGCATGTTCATAAGCCAAAACGGCTGGACACAACCATGTTTACATAGGTTTCGCTGGATGGGTTCACGTCGGGTCAGGCCTATGGAAAGGGGAAAATACCAGTTGCCCACCATGTGGGTTTAATGCCTTGAGATTTCGCCCACGTTCGCGTTTTCTTGTCAAAGTCAGTTCCCATCATCACGGCGTCAAGGACGTGCTCTCCAAGATTCTTGATCAAGTGCATCAAGTCGATGAGGTAGTCCTTGGCCTCATCCCAATACGGCAAGCGTGAGAATTCCGAAGGAAATTTTATACCGGTAGCTTTTATCATCGTCTCGAGATCCTTCATCGTGAAGTGTCCGCTTTCCTTAAGCGTTTGGTGCTGCGCCGCGTGGTGCCGTATCTCGGCATCCGTTCTCTTTTGAAACTCTGCGGGACCTGCGATGCAACAGGGTGAACATTGCCCTACCCATCATCGAAGCCGTCCGAACATGGCCATATCCAGTCATGTCTACACGTGGGTATGGCCATGTCTATGAAAAAAACTAGCACAGCATGGCCATACTTAACCAATATCTGTCGCTTGCGTGCAGTACATCAAGGGACTACCAGAGAAGGTTGTTTACCAGGCTCGGCTTCCGTGCGGAAGGTATACCGCATCCCCTTGAAGATGCTAGATCGCCAACCTTGCAGGTTGCATGCAATGCAAGCCATGTACGCCCCCACATCCTTGCGACAAGCGCCATCCATCAACCCTTTGATGTCAAACAACATCTTAAACAACATGCACCTCAAGTTGAAGGTTTCTTTTTTCACGATGTCGTAGCACGGCACGCCATCCCATAACTCCAGCAGCTGGTCCACAAATAGCTCGTAGATAGGTTGCGTGCTTTTTGGCTTCGAGCCGCTACATATCCCAAACACCTCCATGTTCACGAACTTGCCGCGGATGGTGGGGTGCATATTGAGGTATTGAAACGTCACCGGGAAAACTCCGCGCAGGTCCTTCCACACCGTGGCGCCATCCGCACATCCTAAGATCACCACGTTGCAGGGATCGCTGAAGAACTTGGGGTACCTTTCCCGCCGTTGCCTCCATGCTGGATTGTCTGCGATAAACAGGTAAGTATGGCCATGTTCAGTAGGTTTCTAGAAGGACAGGGCCCGGATACGGCCATGTTCAGTAGGTTTCCAGAGGGATAGGGCCCAAATATGGCCATGTTCAGTAGGCTTTCAAAGGGCATTCCTTTCACAATCGGGAACTGGAAATTTCACTTACCCCACATAGTTCCCATCGCCTCCTTGGTCAAGTCGCATGGAATATGGCGGGCGTGCGCTTGCATGTCCACGCAAAGCTCCGGGTGCGCAAAATTCCTTTTGAGAAGATCCGGGAGGTTCCGATAATAAAACGTGGACTTCCTCTCCGGCTCGCCAACGGCTTCTCGAGCATCTCCGGGGCCCATCTATCGGCGCCACACGTCGAGCATGTCCGGCACATTGCGTGCTCTCCGTCGAATCTGCAACATCCATTTACACAGATGTCCACCGACTTAGAAGGCAAGCCATACATGGATAGATGTCATATGGCCTCTTGGTAGTTCTTCGGTAGAGTGCCCTCCGGGAACATCTTCGGCAAATTTAGACGAAGTATCTCCAACAAGTCGTTAAAGGATCCTTGACTAAGGCCATGCTCCAAGTTCCATTCCAAGAGATCGAGCATGAGCATGAAGGCATGGTTTTCCTTACCAGAAGCATCCTGCGAAACTGACACCACCTTTAGAAATGGGACGGACATTGCCACGTAACTGTGCAAACATGGCAATGTTCGCCTTGTTTACATTTAGAAATGGCAAGACATGGCCATGTCTGTCCAGTACCTTATTAGCCAGTGCATATCCTCACCTTAAACCTCACCTGAAACCACATTGACTCAAAGTGCAGCAGCAGCAAGCGACACCGCGGTTGTTGTGTTATTTTCAGGTCGCACCTTTACCATCTCCTCCAAGCTCTTTAGTATCTCGTTGATTACATCCATCTCCTCGTCATTCGCCTCGTGTGCGGTACCACTCATGCCAACATCTCGATGGGGGATGAACATTGGGTGCGATCGCACTCCCACAAGGCACTCCACGATAAGAAATGCCACATCCCATGACTGGTTGCCGCAATGAAGAGAGATGTGCACGTCATCCTCCGGATACATATCGTCGAAATTGCCGGGTTTCATCCACCCTTCGTACTCGTCGAAGTCAATGCCTTCGATGTGGTTGAGGAAATACATCATCTTCTCCCACTCATACTCGATTTTGAGGAGCTCCTCGTTCGTGCGTGTGGAGGTCACGCTCACGTGAAAACAGGCGGTGTCGTCACGTTCTTGCCGAGTTGGGGAGGCGACTGCAACGAGCACCTTGGGCAGGTATTAGGCACACATGGCCATGTTCACCAATTACCTGAAGCTATACAAGGCAGGTATGGCCATGTTCAATAGTAGGTTCTCACCTGCTGGCTCAGACGGGAAGGGGGAACTTGGAGGGATCGGGGATATGCCGCGACCATCGGCATCTCCTATAGACCCCCCTCCCCAATCCTTCTCTCCGAATTCATCCATCTCTTCATCCGTCTCCAAAGTAGGTTCGGTAGAATCATGTGGGGTAGGCGGCCTAAGAGGAAGCACGGCATCCGGATCCGGTTGTGGAGGTACATGCCAACCGTAAAGCCTCTTGTGTGTGTAGATGGTTCTCGTTGACACTTCCTTGGTGATGTTGTTCTCCACGCAACGACTGCAACCACATGGCTTCTTTACCGCGTTCCTTGCGCGTGGACCGTTCTCCACACCTCCGCGGCGGCGTCTGCACGAAACCGCGTACAAACATGGCAATGCTTACCTTGTGTATTCCAAAGAACCTATACAAACAGCGCCATGTTTACACCGGGTTTGAAACCATACCTCGCTATAGGGTGTGGGAACGCCGGGTTTAGCGGAGTACACATTATGGCCTCGTCGGCTACCTCGCGGACGATGGGTTCGGTGTCTGCGTCATGGGCACGGGAATCGTCTTGGGCCACGGCCTCGGAGATCGGAGAGTCGGCATCGGAGGCCAAGAGCACCATCGGGTGTGCGGAGGTGGTGGCATCGGCACGGGAATCGTCTTGGGCCACGGCCTCGGAGATCGGAGAGTCGGCATCGGAGGCCAAGAGCATCATCGGGTGTGGGGAGGGGGGGGCATCGGCATCGGGGCTGGCGTCGTCGGAACTCGTGACATCCTTGCTCTTGATGGAGTCGTGGTCATCCAAAGTGGGTTGCTCGGACTTGGTCAAATTCAACTCGTCCGGCGGAGCCATACAAATGTCGTCGTCCCTCACCACTTTCAAAATCGCGTCTTTGATCATGGCAAGATTTCGGTGGACGGGAGGTTCCAATGCCCAACGGTGGCCGGCATACTCGATGTTCGCCGGATGGTCCTCTAGGTAGAGTGTATCGGCGATGCACTCCCATATTCTCGAACGGTGGCCCTTCGCATTTGCCACCATGTCGAAAAACTCTTGCGGCGTGCACACCGTTTTCTTCTCTTCGCCTGAATGGGGCATGAAGGAATGGATGGTGACATTGCGTTGCCTGTTGCAAAAGAATCAGAAATGCGTTAGTAGGGCCATGCCCACATCGTTTCAGCAATGGACATGTCTGATCAGGACTTGAGCATAGATACATGATAGGTAGGGCCCTATTTACCCTTGTTAATGTATACACATGGCCATGCTTGATCAGTACTTGAGTATAGAAACATGGTAGATAAGGCCCTACTTACCCTTGTTTATGTATAAACATGTCCTTGCATAATGCAGCACGCAATCAAGCTTACGGAATGTCACCTTGGATCCGAAAGTTGGCTTGCCAACGAGGAATCGTCCGAGTCACTGCCTGAATGCAGGTCTGGCAACGATGAGTCGTCCGAGTCGGTGTCTGAGCGCTGGCTTGGCAAGGAGGAGTTGTCGGAGGCAGTGCTTGAAAGCAAGCCTGGCAACGAGGAGTCGTCCGAGTCCTTGTTTGAACGCTGCCCTGGCAGCATGGAGTCGTCTGAGTCCATGTCGCGGCGGTCGGAGTTGGCTTCGGAGTTGGGTGTATGGGTACATGGGGGCGAAGTAATAGCTGTGGCTGCAATGTCTTCGGCATGGGGGTCCGACCTACAGCGAACACGGCCAAACATGGCCATACCTGACCCCTTCCCATTGCAGGTAGGGCAATGCTCGCCCCGGGTTCGTCCCGAGGGCGAGGCAGGTAGGGCCCTACTCGTACCGCAATCGTGCCGCAGCACCCCTTAGTCGACGAACCACAATGAAAGTTTAACATCACACAGGCGAGGTAGGGAAAGTAAAAATTTGGCCAGGGCCTCCGGCGCACAAGGTCGCATGTAGCAGGAATTTCCGTGCTTTTCGGTCCGACCTACAGCGAACACGGCCAAACATGGTCATACCTGACCCCTTCCCATTGCAGGTAGGGCAATGCTCGCCCCGGGTTCGTCCCGAGAGCAAGGCAGGTAGGGCCCTACCCGTACCGTAATCGTGCCGCAGCACCCCTTAGTCGACGAACCACAATAAAAGTTTAACATCACACAGGCGAGGTAGGGAAAGCAAAAATTTGGCCAGGGCCTCCGGCGCACAAGGTCGCATGTGGCAGGAATTTCCGTGCTTTTCGGTCCGACCAACAGCGAACACGTCAAAACACGGCCATACCTGGCCCCTTCCCATTGCAGGTAGGGCAATGCCCGCCCCGGGTTCGTCCCGAGAGCAAGGCAGGTAGGGCCCTACCCGGTCATGCCGTCGCGTTCAATGTCAGTGAAGGTGGCGCGTGCCGGATGATTGTCGTATTCTTCCGTCAGAATGATTCCATCCCAAAAGAGTTCCTCAACTAAATCTATAAACCCATTCGTGGGATTGGCATCCCATTCGAGGACACGTTGCCTCTTCAAGGCATCGTCCGCACGCGGCGGCGTCGTCAACCCATCGCCCTCACCCGGAGAATTTGCCAAGCGATATGCAACAGTGGCTCTTTTCGCGGGATTGACCCTCCGTCTCTCCTCCGGAATCCCACCTTGCGCCAATCTCTGTGCGCGGGATGTCATCGCCTATTGTGCCTGCAACCCGCTTTTGCCCACGTACGTAACCTGCTGTACCATCATAAGTATGGCGTAAACATGGCCCTACCTAAGCAGTTTCAACAGCCGAGATGGTGAAACACGGCCTTGTTAGCCTTGTTTTACTGCCAACATTGGGCAAGACGTACATAAAACGGACCATGTTTGATTTGTGTTTAAAAACACGTGGCAAACTTGGCCATTTTTGGGCAATGTTGGCAGTAAAACAAGGCAAACCACGGTGTGTTGCGCCGCTGAAGATGTTTACCTTGTACCTGAGTAGAATTGCCCTGGTATGGCCCGGTTCGAACAGCATTCACGCGAACACAAGGTAGACATCTTCAGCGGCGCACATAGCCCAAATCAATGCCCCAAATGCAAAACCCAATGGGGAAACGACCCAAACATGGTCATGTCTAGACCATACCTTAGGGTGCAGGCGGGTGTGCCAAAAAAATCGGTCATTTTGGTGAAAAAACAAAGTTGAGCTCAAAAGAAGGGGGCTTGGGCGCAGACTACAATGGTGAAAACGGTTTGTTGAAAGGTTGTAAAGCCTTTGGAAAAAAGGCCTTTATTATGTGGAACTTCAACTTGCGAGAACAAAAAACAAAACTAGAAGACGACGGAAACTTGCGTTGCCCTGGGGCATGGTCATGCGCGCGGCGCGATTCGAATCCGAGTGATCGACGAATCCAACGCCTGGCGATCGAAAGTGCCAAAGTAATTTCAAATTCGGGCGTCCGATGCGAATACGAAATGCGTTGACCTCGAGTGACCGCGAATCCCGCTTCCCTTCCCCTTCTCATCGATCCACGGAAACGCAGGCGGCGTACTGCGTGGAACGGATAGGGAGGGAGGTGGTGCTTTACCTTGCAGGAAGTCAAAACGGTTTATTAAAGCGAGCGATGCCGTTTTAAGGCTAAAATTTACTGCTGCCTGCGAAGCACCACCTCCCTCCCTAGAAACGTAAGTGATTTGAAAAATGCCGAGCGGCATGTTATCGTACGACCAATTTAAATTTGCCCGCGCGAAAATGGGCAAGCTCGCGGACAAGGAAAAGTACCGGCAATACAAGCGCAAGTATGCGCTTTTAAATGCGTCCGACTCCGAGAGCGGTGGCTCCGAGGACACGGACGAGGAGGAGGAGGAGGAGGATCCGGGGGCCGAAAGCAAGAAGGGGAGTGGGCTTGACCGCTTCGCCCTTGCGATGGCCAAGGTGAAGTCCACAGGGGATTCAGTTAAAAATCTTCAGAAAGCGCAAAAAAGGGAGGGGAAGGAGGCGGCGCAACACAGGAGAGACGTCTTCCGTGAGTAACCCAGCCGAAATCCTGCTTGAAAAACACTTGCTAGGGTGTTAGAACATTGCACGAACACAGCCCTGTTCGCCCACCTTCCAGTTGTAGGTAGGGGGTGTACACTGCGTAAATAGGGCAATGTTTGGGTAGTGTCCTGCTTGTGTTTTATGTTGTCCTGTCGCAGGAAGTTCAGATGCTAACGTGTGGGGTGTTTGTGTTTGATTTCTCAGACGATATGGTGGTGAAGGGGCATGTAAATCCCTTCCAGGGTCTGGTTAAACAGACCCTGGCTAGGGATAGGTTCCGCCGTCGAATGGCGGAACTAATGCCCCTCACCGCCACGTTGGGCTCAAGTGGGGACAACCAGCATATGAAGTTGTCCACCTTGATGCAAAATTTGAGGCGCCGTCACAAGTGGGGGAGGTGGCGCCTCAAGGCGGGGGAGGTGCATGTCTGGGTATGCAACATACCCGGGCATGCATACACCACCGCCAACGTGGAGGTGTTTTCCCAAAAGAAAGGCCAACCCACAACGGCCGAGATCAAGGCCGGGGTGGAGGCTGCAGGTTTGACCCAGAACGGCGACGTCCCAACGGAAGGTGCGTTCTTTGCTTGAAATAAGTTTTGTGATAAGTTCTTCGTTTCTTATGTGCAAGTAAGGCCCTGTTCGCACCGTTTAGTACAGAAGTACTATACAAGTAAGGCCATGTTTACACACTACCTATGCAAACATGGCCATGTTTGAAACTAACTTAGTGTTGGTCGTGGCAGCAGAGGATCGGAAGGCAATCCTGCGGGATCTTATCGACGCCAAGGAGGAGGAGGAGGAGGAGGAGGAGGAGGAGGCCAGGGGCAAGGGGAAGGCCGAGCCCAAGGGCAAGGAGAAGGCCGAGCCCAAGGGCAAGGAGAAGGCCGGGCCCAAGGGCAAGGAGGCCATGGCGGGCAAGGGCAAGGAGCCCATGGCGCCCAACGAAGCGCCAAGGGCTCAAGGTGGCCGAAGCCCGAAAGCGGGCGGCCGAGCTTGAGCACGGCCGCCTCAAGGTCGGCGACCACGCCTTGCTCATGGCTAGCGAGGACCACGAGGTGGAGGATGAGGAGAAGAGGTGGAAGGCGGGGACACCCGATGTTCCCACCTCTTGGTACAAGGACGACCTCACCCCGCAGGTCCACACCCCCCTGCTCTGCGGGGTGGTGGTGGAGACGGTGCCCAAGAAGCCGGCATGGCACTTTGGGCACCAGGTGGCGGGGGGGCTCCCACGCGACCAGCTGTGCATCAAGGTAAGACCCGAACATGGCCCTACCTGCAATGTTTTCCTACGAAACCGCTTAAACATGGCCATATTCAGACATGTTTACACTTCGAACTAACTTACGCGTGTGCTTGCAGATCACGGAGTTCCATTGGACTCTGTACGACCCGGTCCACCAGGACCGGGTCAAAAAGGCACTACTCTACCTGTTCGGACAGGTGGAGGAAAAAGTGCCTGAGAAGGTAGAGTTCAAGAGGCACCTCGATGACTTCCTCAAGGGGAGGTTCGCTACGGGGAGCCTCTTGTGTTGCGTGCCATGGGAGCACGCAACACAAAGGTACGACGACGGAAAGGAGTTGTTGTACTACCACTCCGGGAAGCCCGACGGGCTGAAAGTGCCTAAACCGGCGGGAACCTCCGCGGAGGACGAGGAGGAATCCGATTCCCCGGATGAGGACTATGTACCCACGCCCGACACGGCGGATGATGATGCGCCCGAAAAGGGGGATGAAGAGGAGGGCGAGGACGAGGACGAGCAGGAAGAGGCTCCTTCTCCTTCTGCAAAAGGCAAAAATAAGAGAAAAGTCGACAGTCCTGCAGTGAAAGGGAACAAGAGGAGCAAAAAATAGAAAAATGTACACTTTCAGTAAATATTTTTAATTGAAAAATCATTCAAACATTGCCATACTTACCCTGTACTTGAGCATGGATACATG
>LGRX02031074.1:0-23956 GCA_001247695.2 Cymbomonas tetramitiformis | reverse complement strand
GCGGCGAGAACCCGAACACCAGTTCAAATGGCGTGAAGCCAGTAGATTCACTCCTGGAGTCATTGATCGCGAACTCCACGTTAGTGGTGAACAAATCCCAGTCCTCCACATTGGCGTCTACAAAGGACCTGAGCATGTCCTCAATAACCCTGTTGCTGTGTTCCGCCTGGCCGTCGGACCGAGGGTTGTACGGCGTGGTACGAGCCACTTTCACACCCATCAGTCTCATGAGTTCCTGCCAGAAAGCATCTTGAAACCGCGGGTCACGATCAGAGACAATCTTCATAGGCGCGCCATGTAAGCGCCACACCGAGTCAAAGTAGATTCTGGCCACCACAGCTGCGGAGCTGTCGCCAAAGTTCATCGGTACAACGTGGACCATCTTCGTCAGCTTGCAGGTGAAGGCCACGAAAGCATCATTGCCCCTCTCCGATACCGGCAGGCCGGTGACGAAGTCCACCGCGACATCCTGCCATGGCCTGTTCGGGATGCTGTGAGGGTTTAGCAACCCATCCGGGTAAGTTCCCCGCGGTCTCACTGATTGGCACACTGCGCAGGATGCAACCCCGGTGCCCACATCTTCCGCGGCACCACGCCAATAGAAGCGTCGCAGCACCCTCTCCAGAGTCTTGTCTCGCCCAGTGTGACCCGAGGACAATGACTCATGAGCATGGCGAATCACTACTTCTCGAAGTGGAGAGTCCTCCCCCAGCACCAACTGATATCTCCCTGCTGCGGTCCTCCAAACCACTTCACCCACTAGCCTGAAGTCCTGTAGGCATTGGTGTGGTGCCGCCTTCACTTTCTCTCTTAGTGAACGAAGTGTCCCCTCTCAGGTGTACTCCGCTTTCAACGCACGCAGGAACTTTGAGTCCGACTGCTGGGAGGCTGCGTCTCTGAAGTCTGCTGCCTCACCTGTCCTTATCACAGCGGGGGCTGTTCGCGGATGCCTCACGCGTGCTGGCTGTGGTTTGGCGGGAGGGGCGTGTACTATCAGAACAGGCCAACGAAGGTCGAAGGCCTTCCCATCTGGGTTCTCGAAGAACTGATTGGGCTCGCCCTTATCATCGTGAGTAGGGATGACCTCCACGATATGCATATTGGCCTTTCTGAAAAGTTTGCGCCACGCGGGGAGCTTGGACTGATGATCTGGTAGAACGAAGACTGCTGAGGTGTTTTCTGGGTCTGCCTTCCATTCTGCGATATACTTGTTCAAAATCGCCTCCACTGTAATGTGCTTGGAGTTATATGGGGGGTTACACCAAACCCGAAGGCCCCTCCATTTCTCTGAAAGGCAGTCTGTCCAGAACCTATCCGCCTGTCTGTTGCGGCCACCAAAGTCACAACAGGCGTCCACATCGAAGGGTCCAAACTTCTCGGCGTACTTCGAGGAGTACTCTGCTCGGACACGCCAATTCTGTGAGTCTTCGGGGGGAGTCTGCCGTTTCTGCGGGTGAAGGGCCGGGGATGGAGCTGACTGCTGGGGCGCCTGCTGCGGGGGTGGTGAACTCTGCACCTTCTCAGTGGGCGCCTCCGACGCGTCAGCTCGTGATGGCGTTCGCGTCTTCGGTGACGCCAACTGTGGAGGCGCTGGGGTCGTAGAGGCTCTTCCAGCACGTGACATGCTCCTCGTTATCCTTATCTGAGGTGGAGCTCTGTCAGGGGTTTGGTGTGGAGCTTCTGTCGGCTTCGCGCTATCAGCTTCAGGCCAGTCAGGCATGTCGAAGTCGAGGTGATCCTCCTTCATTTCCTTATAGAGCTTCGGATTAACGAGGGCGATGGTCTCCCCCATGTCCATGGCCTGTTCCGCCACGGAGAGGGTTTCCACTGCTGAGAGCCAACAGTCAACCGTCTGAGCCCAGTGGGGATGAGCTGCGGGTGGTGAGCTAGAGAAGTATTCAGACTCCAGCGTTGCCAGAGGGTCTTTCGGCAGGTCTGAGGTGGGGTCGATCACTCCTGCCTCCTTCAACCCCTCGCGAACGTCCTTGTCTTTGAAGTCGGGTCTTCTGGACAGGGCATCTGGTACCAGCAGCAGCGCTCCCTTGATATACTCCATTCTCGGGACTCCCACCTCTACCAGATCCATGTACCAGCGCGCCTGTCTGCGGCTAAGCTCTCTGTCAGGTTCCATCAGCCATTCAAGGGGGCGGTGATCACCCTGGATGCGGAAGTTGGTAAAGATGAGGTAATGCCGCCAGGTGACGGTGGTACAGTGGTGTAGAGCACCTAGCTCACGCTCGCCGGTGTGGTAATTCTGCTCGGCGGCTGAGATCTGGCGGCTCTCGTATGCTATCACGCGCAGCCCAAGACCATCTCCATTGTCTTGCATAAGTACTCCCCCAAGAGCGATGCCGCTAGCATCCGTCTGCACCACGAAAGGCGCGGTGCCGTCTGCGGCACCCTTAATGTTGGGCAAGGCGAGCACTGGCGCTGATGTGAGGGCCTTCTTCAGCTCCTCGAAGGCCCACTGCTGCATGGGACCCCACTCCCAGGGTACGTCCGACTTGGTCAACCGGGTGAGGGGCTGAGCGATCTCGGAGAAGCAGTGGATGAACCTGCGGTAATACCCCGCTAGGCCCAAGAACTGCCTGACGTGGGTAACCGTCTCCAGCTCGGGCCAGTCCCTCACTGCAGCCACCTTGTCGTGTTGGGGTCTGCAGCCATCTGCGGAGATACAGTGGCCAAGGAACCGCAAGGATTTCTTCAACAGTTGGCACTTGGACCTCTTGAGGAAGACGCCCTTCTCCCTGCATGTCAGGAGCAGTTGCTTGACGTGCTCGTAGTGCTCTGCGGCGGTGTTGCTGAAGACGACCACATCATCGATGAAGATCCGGACAAATGGGAGATGGCCCAAGGCCCGCTGCATCCGTCGCTGGTACTGAGATGGTGAATTCTGGAGCCCCTGCGGCATGACCAACCACTCATATGACCCCATCTGGGTGGTGAAGGCGGTCTTCTCAACATCTCCTGGTGCCATCGGTACTTGCCAGAAGCCATCCACCGCGTCGAACGAAGAGAAGAACTTCGCACCCTGCATCTCGTCGAACATCATGTGGATGTCTGGGAGAGGATACTTGTCCTTAACTGTCTGGCGGTTGAGGAGCCGGTAATCGATCACCAGTCGCAGCTCCTTGGGGTTCCCGGGTTTAGGGACCATCAAGCAGGGAGCTGCATAAGGGCTGGAAGAGGGTCGGATGTAGCCCTTGGACATCAGAGTCTCCACGCGTTCTCGAAGTTGGCGGAGTTCCTCTGCGGACTTCTTGTAGATGCGCTGGCAGGGAGGTCCCTTCTTGCTCAGCTCAGGGTCCAGGTTGATGTTGGCTTCATCTTGGGGGTCATGTCTGAGTCCGTCGATGTTCGGTAGAGCAGTCGTCATCTCCTTCTTGTACTCCTCACCCCAGAAGTCCTGAAACTTGAGGGTCCACTCAGGGCTCACTTCTGCATCTTCAGTATCCGCAGCGGGTTCGGCGTTCTCAGAGTCGATAGCCGTGGCTGAAAAGGCAGAAGCGGTATCGTCGGGGGACTTCTCGGCCACCATGAGCCAGGCGGGCTGTATCTCCGGGGCGTCATTGCCGCGTAGCTTCTGCGTCTCCGCATACACCAGGTACTTCTTCAGCTGGGCAGGGGTCAGGAACACCTCATCCACCAATCCCGCGCAGGCCGTGCCCTTCGGAGACTTGTCCCCAGATGCTTTCCCAGGAGAACAGCCTGTGATGGTGACGCGGTCCCCAATCTTGCCACTGCGGGACTTCCTGAGGAAGGAGACGGAGCCATTCCCTTCATAGCCCAGAGTGACAGGAGAGTGACTGCGCAGCCACCTTCCGCCGAGGATGACATCCACCTGTATGCCCAGTGGCAGGATCCGGAGGGCAAGGGCGTTCTCCGTATAGGTGCCCGTGGTGGTGTGCGTGTTAAACTTGGCGTACGCGGTGGCGCCAGTGATCTTCACAGATCCATCCGCCAGGGTGACTCGCATCTCGGAACCGGCTCGTGTTGTGAGGCCACATCGCTTAGCGCTCTGCTCCGAGATGAAGTTGTCAGAGGCCCCCGAGTCAATCAACACCTTGACCGTGTGCCCTCTGAGGGTTGCGTAGAATACCAGTAGTAGCGGTCCTTCTTCGTCATGTGCCGCTGCGAGGGTACCCTCGATGTCGGTCTTCCACTGAACTCCCCCATCTGTGCGTATGCTTTTGCACTTGAGGTTGGGGAGGAGGTTGTCCGAGGCCTCGCGGCATTCTTCCAACGTTTGCCTACACGCAGCGTAGAACTCCTCATCCAGCAAATCAACATCTTCAGTCGGATGACTGACGAGGTTGTCTGCACTCGCCGTCAGCAGGGTGCCCGCTGAGGTGCATTCGCTCGAGGTGGGGCTGACATGAGTGGTGTCGCTGGTGGTAGGGCTCACATGGGTGGTGTCACTGGTAGTAGGGCTCACATGTGTAGTGCCACTGGTGGTAGGGCTAACATGGGTAGTGCCGCTTACTGTGGGGCTCACGTGGGTAGCGACACTATCGGTGAGACTGCCATGGGTGAGAGGGTCCTCGTCATGCTGAGGGCTGCCAGCAGGGGAGTTGTGGGCGAGTTGGTGGGAGCTCTGGTGGTCAGTTCTCGTCTGAGGGGTCCCAGCTGCTGCCATCTGCTGGGTGAAGCAGAGCGAGTTGACCGAGGACTCCTCTTCCATCACCTCAGGGTCTTCAGCGATGGGGTGGCTGTCGAGACAGGGTGGCGCTTCATCCGCTTCATGCGTTTTGACGGTGGTCATCTGCTGGGTGAAGCAAAGCGAACTGGGTGCGGAGGTCTCCTCCGCCTCTGAGCAGTAGGATGAACCTTCGGGGTTTCCTCCCGGAGTGGCCGGCGCGTTATCATGGTGCGAAGATGTGGTCTCTGCTGTGGGCTCGGCCAGTGAGGATGATGGAGGGGATGCTCCCAAGGGGCTGGGACCCAGCTTCCTCATCTTGTACTGGTGTACTGCGTGCAGACTGCACCAGGCACCAGGTAAACCCACATCTCCCGCTGTCCCCGGTATCGTGCCCACTTCAGTGTCCAGGGTGCAGAGGGATGTCGAAGACCTCGCTGCTGCTCTTCGTGCGCCCTCCTTTTCCCACAGCCTGCTACCTGGGGAAGAGTCTGGACTCGAAGTGGCGATTGCCTTTTGCTGCTCGGCAGGCGACAGCTCTCTCCAAGCCACGTAGAGGTCGTGGGAGCTGGTGTTAGAGGATTCGGGGACTTGCTGGCGACCGTCGTGTGAAAGGAGGTGCCACAATGCTATGCGCTGATGGCCTTCCTTGCGATCTTGAGGTTCGCGGGCAATGCGTATCCTCTCTGCCAGCTGGTTGGCGCGGTTCACGCGTTCCTTTGGCGATCGACTCCCAGAGTGTACGCGGCTGCGGACGCGCTCCGACATTTTATCTACCAGGTCCTTGGCAGCCTCTGGGGACTTGCGCAGAGCTCTGCGGACCTTCTGCATGGCGACTTCGAGGGGGAGGGAGTACAGATCTCTCTTCCAGTGCCACGCAGTTAGCCTTTTCCGTGGGTCTGCGAGGTTGGACTGATAGATGGGCAACGGTAGGACAACACGCGGTCGGGGGCGAAGGTCGCGGGGCTCTCCGCGGTTGTTGCCCATAATGGGGGGTCTGTGCCGGGGAAGTCGCCGTCCCCTCCGACCCTCGATCCTCGCTTGTGTATAAGCGGGACCGTCATCAAGAGGTAGCGACGGCTCATCGAAGGGGGTGCTTCCTGCGAGAGGGTGGCTGGACAAGTCATCCCTCGGCGGCGATGGGGCACCAGCTGAGCGGTAGGTGCGTCGCAAGCGGGTCCCAGAGGTGAAGGCCACACTCTTGGGATGGGGACGTTGGCCCCAAGGGTCTCTGCGTCCTCGGGCGCGACGGGGTTCCACTGGTTCTGACCGCTTCTCCAGGGCGGAGAGGGTCTGATCATCAGGGCAAGACCTCACTTCCCCGAAGGGCAGGGTCTGGGGCTGGCCGCCGGCCAGTCATTCATCGCTCTCCACCAGGGGAAGGCCGTCACCCTCCCCAAGCTCGATGCCCGCAAGGGCCGCCAGGGTCTGATAGCTCTGCTCGTCCTCACAGGTAGCGAGAGCCAGGACCTCCTCGGAGAACTCTTCTGGGACGCCATCCACCGAGGAGATGTCCTCCTGCTGCTCGATGGCCCAAACGACGGCGGCTACATACCCAGGGGAGTTCGCCAGTCGAGCGGGTGCATTGGCCCTCCACTCCTTGAGCTTAGCCTCGTCCGTACAGTTACGGACGATGTGCTCCGCAGAGCCACAGGCGAAGCACCGGCGGACTTTCGGAGCATCAGGGCGGGAGAGGCCAGGTGGTGGTGGCAAAGGAGTCACTGCCGCGGCGACGGTGGTGGCAGGCCCGTTCTCCAGCATGGCAAGAGCTGGGCGGTTCGAAGAGGGGGTACGCCTGTAGAAGGGGGTGCGAGGTGGTGGGTTAGCGAAGGAAACGGCACGGGGAGGACGGTCTTGGGAGCGTCTCTGAGCCGCCTCCGTGTCAATGTCGCTCTCCACCTCCTCAGCAACTTCCCGAATCTTCAACAAGGCGTTGTGGGTGCCGGGGATGTCGTCAGCGACGGCCTTCCTCTCCCACTCTTCTGGTTTGGAGACATCCAAGTGGATGGCTCTCAGGCGCCGCATCACCTTGGGTGCATATTTCAGCCCCCGGCGGTACGTGGAGAGCATCGACAAGTTGGTCATCTCCACGCAATTTGGGACTCTGCCGGCCAAGAAGTTGACGGAGGCCATGCGGGTCTCCAGTCGCGAGAAATACTCCGCCGCGGTCTCGCTCACCGCCTGCTTCAGGGCAATGGCCTCGCCGTGTGCGTTCTCCAGGTAGGCCTGCGTCAGAGAGCACACCGCCAGATCGCTGAAGAACACATCCAGGTCCCCGTAGCGTTGGTGCCAAGCTTGCTCGGACCCAAAGGTCCCCGCCGCGCGCTCCAAGAACTTCCTCTGCTGGTCTTGAAGAGTGTACTCCTTGAAGCTCCACAGAAGGCTTGACACACTCGCCTGGTACTCTGATACTGATGGCGTACAACTGGGAGTGGTCAGTGCTTCGATCACGATGGCCTCCTGGAATACCTTCCGCACCATGTGGGAGTAGTGCTCCAGCTGCGTCAGGAGGCCCTCCTTGTCGGCCGATTTTGTGTCGGACGCGGAGCGGGGGAACCTGGTGACGCTCTTGACCAACTTTAGCACCATCTCTTTGGTCTTGTGCTCCAGGCGGACCTCGTCTGGAGATGCTCGCAGGTTAGTGCCCTGCGGCAGACGGACGATGCCTGGAACAAAGGGGGTGGCGCTGGGAGAGAGCACGGGGTTTGCAGCGGCGGCAGAGTGAACGGGGTTCACGGCAGCGGCAGGGTGGACGGAGTTTGCGGCGGCGGAATGGGGAAAACGGGCAGGGGGTGGCGGTCCCGGGGCATGCGCGGGCGGAGGCGCAGGCGCGGGATTTGTGGGGACTGCAGTCGGAGTGGGCGGTAATGCAGGGGCTGACGGTGGTGCGGGGAGTGGAAGAGGTGTATGGAAGGGCAGGGGTGTGGATGGTTGTGCGGCCACCACGCTCATGCTCCGGTACCAATCGGAGTTGCTGACCTCCGACCACGCGGCGAGCCCGTCCTGATCGAAGTTCTGCATCTCCGACTCCCGCGCAGTAGCAGGGATCCACTCCCATACTGGCTGCCCCATGCTGGTAGACCGCACATTGGCCGCGGCTGGGTCCCCCATTGCCATATCCATGACCTCGCGGTCGACCATAAGGACCCAGGTCTCCACACGAGGGTTGGTAAGGGGTAGGGGTGCATGGTGTAGCCGGCCCCCCATGCGCGCATATGCAGTCAGCGGCGCTCCCAGCAGGTGCATGATCCTGAACAAGATGGCGTCGCCCTGCACCCCAGCCCGGCGGCGTTCGTCCCATGGTAGGGAGACGGTTGCCGCGCCTCGCACCCCAGCTGACTGATGCACCCACAATGACCCACCATCGTGGGTGACGAAGAGGGCTCTGACCTCTGGGTACTGAGGGTAGGAGGGCTCTGGTGCGGGATCGTCAGGGGGATCCTGAGGTGGATCACTAGGGGGGCCTGGTGGCGAGTCGCTTGAACTGGAGTCTCTGGGCTCTGAGTCGGGATTACCACCGCCGTGCACCACCGTCTCCATCGACTGTCGCCGGCGGGCCACCATCATGTTATGGGGATTTGGCCGGCCCTGAGTGGGAGGTTCGGCGGGAGCGGTCTCAGCGGCGGTCTGAGGCACAGGAGGGGTTACGCTGGCAGCAGCGTCTGCCTCGTGTAGATGTTCCGCCGTCAGGCCCTGTGCGCTGCCCTGAGGGTCGCCTGGTGGGGAGACTCCTGCCGACGTCGTCGCACCAGGCAGCGCGAGTCCTCTCGAGAGCACCGCGGAGATGTCCAGGGCCTGTACTGCCGCTAGGACTTCTCTGCGAATGTGTTCACTTCGGCTGCTCGCGTCCGAGTCAGAGCCGGACCTGTGGGCGGCCCTCCGCCTGCGCTCAGCTCGTGCCTGCGTGCTTCGGCTGCCTCTGGTCCCCGTGCTGGTGCGGCTGATGTCCGTGCCAGAGTCGGGGTCAGAGTGATCAGGTGCGTGGCTTGGACCTGGGAGATGCTTGCCATGTGTCGCAGGGCCCGAAGATGCCCTTCGGGAACGCCGACGCCGGCGAGTCTCTGAGGTTGTCGCCACCGCGGGAAGGTGACGCACCAAGAGCTGGGTGCCGCCCAAGACGTTCTGCTGAACCCCGCTGTCAAGGGGTACCTGCAGAGGGTCCGGCAGGGCCGCGGCGCCGATGCTGATGAAGTGCTGCAGCGATGAGGGATCCGCGCCTGAGTCATGAAGCGTGGAGGTGGCTGGCGCCAGCTGATGGGGCTGCTGTGGCTGCTGCTGCTGCTGCTGCTGATGTTGCTGCTGTAACTGCTGCTGTTGTAACTGCTGCTGCTGTAACTGCTGCTGCATCGGTTCCAGTGGCTGCTGCTGAAGCCACTGCCGTTGCTGCTGCTGGTACGCGAGCCACTGCTGCTGCTGCTGTAGCTGTTGTTGGAACGGTGTGGGATATGCGCCCACGGGGTGATGGGTTCCCAGTGTGAACGGCACTGGTGATACTCCCCCAGCGAGGGGCGCTGATTGGGGCAATACCCAATTGACGCCGTTCCATACAGCCTGTGCGGGGGTGCCATCCGGCATGGTGTATGGGCGGGGCACCGCTGTGTAGGGCATGGTGGTGCCTGGATGTGGAATGGGGTGAGCGGAAGCGTAAGCGGCGGGTGATGGGAAGGTGAGGGGCGAGAACAATGGGGGGCGTGACGGCTCTGCACTGACCCCCATGCTGGGAAAGGACTCTGATATATGTTGCGACATACTGGCTGCTGAGCTGATCAGATCGCACGCTGGGTGTGGCAAAAGCCACAGGTGAGCAGAAGGTAGGAAGTGCTCGCCTTTATTTATTCAGTGTCGCTTTCGTGAGGGGGGGAAGGAGGAGGTGAAGGTGTAGGGCTGACTTCTGGAGACGGTGGAGCGTCGGCCAAGGTTTCACCAGGAAGCACCGGTATTGCTGGGTGGTAAGGGTCCGGGTAGTTGAAGACGAAAACCGTGAACCCCTGGTAGTACCACTCACGGTAGTGGCGCGCTGGTGGGATAGCCAGGGTGTATGCTGTCCAGGCGCTCAGTTCTCCTCCTCGTCGTCAGAGGATGAGGGGGAAGGAGGACCGCTCCAAGGACCGCTCTGCCAGAAGGCGCCTGCTGGTGGGTAGGTGGGGTCTGGAGGGAATACCCACTTGATGGGTCCTTGCTTCCACCACGCTCTTCTGTATTCTTCTGGCGAAGGGGGTACTGCCATACACCGGCGAACTCAAAAATTCGCCAGGGCTCCGCGACACAGATTTCAAGTGCCTATGTATGCAGGCAGGGGTCAAGGAACTGCAACCAGAAAGCTCAGCAAGGTCCCAGAAAGCTCAGCAAGGTCCCAGAAGGTAGCCGGACTTCGTACACTCCCAAAATATTCCAGCCAGAGGGTAAACCAGAGGTGTCCAGAAACTGTCCAGAAACTGTCCAGAAGCCACTAAAAGCGCTACTTTGAGGGGTTTTCCCAGCTGCTGGTGGCCGTGAGGGCGGTATTGGGGGGTTCTAGGGTGTTCTATGGGGTCTGGGGAAGGAGTTTTTGGTGGTGGGGGCTACTGTGGAAGGTTTGGGGGTAGGCTGAAAAGGGGCTAAAACGGCTATTTTGGGCTGTTTTTGGCTATTTTTCGCCTTTTTAAGGCTCTAGAAAGTGGGCTATGAGGTTTTCCTGGCTACTATAAACCGGGGAAACCCTTTAGGGTGCTCCCTGACGGTTGTTTGTAGCCTGGGGCAGACTTGGAAGTTAAGATCGGAAAACGAATGCTGACTTTTTTTGAGCCTGGTTGGGTCCCCAGTGTTAAGGGGCGAAAATATGAAGTTTTGGAGATGTTTTCCAAAGGATACGGCCGTTGTATACCAAAAAAAATGTACTTACGGAGGCTAAAATTGCGCCCAGATAGCCGGAAGTGCAGCTCTCCCCCTGTAGTACAACGGAAGTTACAAAAGGCCCGTGGGCGAGTTGCGCAGAGGCGAAATCGCAGCACGCTGATACCAAATGTGCCAGGGGCACGACGACAGATGCTCGGAGATATGTTTTTGATTGAACGTGCAAAGGTACACAATTCGGATTTTTATAATATACTGGATCAGGGCCAGATTGAGGTACAAACGATAATTCGGTTCCGAGTTCTGAAGGCTAAACACTTCTCAAGTGCTCTACTTATTCACTCGTCACTCAGGTTGCAGGGTCAACCACTCGAGAGCCGATGTCACACTTCGGCTCAACGTTCAGTTCCCGATCCGATCTCATTTCTAATTCCGATTCGTCATTCTCGATTCAGATGTTATGCCAACAGGCTGACACGATGACTGCCCCACAGTACTGTCATACTACTGTACTGTCATACTGTCATACTGTCATAGCGTCATACTGTCATACTGTCATAACCTTAATATCTGATATTCGATTTCATTGTCTTTTCAACCCCGATGCGAATCTGACCATTCTTCGAGGGTCTGACTGAGTTCCACGATGACACCCCCCACAGTACTGTCACACTACTATAGTGTCATACTGCCATACTGTCATAGTGTCATAGTGTCATACTGTCATACCCCGGACATCTGGTATTCATTCTCATCGTGGTTTCAAGCCCAATCTCACTGTCATCGTGCCAATCCCAGATTACCCCCGATGACACACATACGGACGCATAGACATATCGGCTCACGCTGTGCCTCCGGGCACAAAGTCAATCTAATCAAAATTGTATGCCTATTGGTGTTTGTGTTCAAAATTCAAATACAGGAAATTCTTGTTTTGTTTGCACAAAAGGATTCACAACTTGTAAAGCTATTGATGGAAGTGATGTCAAAGGTCAAATGTTAGGTTGTGCACCGGGAGGGTCAGTCAATTCTTCCCAAATTACTACAAATAATGTTGGAATTATCGGTGTTTGTATGGAAAGTAAAGTTATAACAACTTCTGGTTCAGGATTATTGGTTTGGATTAAACCTGATTTTAAATTATAAATTTATATCTTATATTTATTCTATATTATAAAATAAAAATGGCGTGTTTTGGTAAAGATTTGATTTGTAAAAATCTACAATGTGATACGGTTAATGGCAATCCACCGGGTGGCGGCGGTGATACATTATGGGTATCTGGTGAAGATGGTGCAATTCAAACAAATAATGGTGAAAATGGGGTGATTATTGAAGGCTTTTTAAGAGTAGATAAAAATTCTATTTTTCAAGGTAATCTTCTTTTACGAGCACAAAACTTTCCTTCTCCACCTACAATTCGTATTACTACTGATGGATTAACAGATCCAGATTCATATATTTTGAGATATACAAATATTGCAAATCCCGCAGCCGGTATACTACCCGAACAAGAGGTTATATTAGCGGTGAACGGTCGTTGGTTTTGTCAAAAACTTGTGGCACAAAATAATAGTGATGATACTGACGCGACTAGAAAATACTTAGCATCAAGTCTAAATCCTTTAAGAACGGCTGGTAGTGCAACTATTGCACGAAATTTAAATATTGGACAAGGGTTATTTATAAACCCAATTAGTATGCCTGTCGGTGAAGCCTCGGCGTCGGTTGGTCAATTTTATATTGAATCTAGTACGGACAATACGGTCAAATTTAAAAAAGCCTAAAATTGTTATTATTATTATTTATTTTATTCATTTAATTATTATTATTAATTTCTTTATTAATTTGATTTGATTATAATAAATTGTTTTTTTTTCTAATTTATCATATTTATATTTATTCCACCGGAAACTCTCACCGAACCGGATAAATTCACCGGAAGCTCACCACCGGATAAAAATTGACACGTCATCCTAGGGTTTGGATGGTAGTAGGATGTTGTAGGGTTTGGCGATAAGATTTTTCCCAACCCTAGGCGCAGCCTAGGGTTTGTTGGTGGGGAAAAGTTTTGTCGCCAAACGCTACATCATACTACTTTCCCATTTTTCATAAAAAGGGAGGTTGGGCGGTGGGCGGTGCTACTTTTTGGAAAAGTTTTTCAAATGACAATAAAATGAAATGATATATTTATGTGAATTCTAAAATACTTTTTGAAAACGGCAACCTCCCACCTCCCACCTCCCTTTTTTAAAATTTTTTGCTAAAAAATGATAGATATATGATAGATATATTAATAGACTGCGCCATTCCGCACACCGATTATTTCTAATATTTATTTTTCATTTTTATTGAATTTATTTTTCATTTTTTGATTTCTCATTTTTATTGAATTTACTTTTCATTTTTATCGAATTTATTTTTTCATTTTCATTAAATTTATTTTCTTAAAAAAGGGAGGTTGGGTGGTGGGAGGTGCTACTTTTTGAAAACTTTTTTATACTGAAAATGAAATATATTAAATTATTTATTCAATTTCTAAAATACTTTCTAAAAACGGCAACCTCCCACCTCCCACCTCCCTTTTTTAATTTTATTAAATGAAAAAATATATATATAAATATAGTAATTTAAGGCTGCGCCGTTCCTAATAGCACGCCCATATTTAACACATAAGACATATTCAAATTCCACAGTCACCGGCACCGGCGGCGGCTTAGCCGCCACTATGACACATTATGACCCAATTCTGACATAATTCTGACATAATTCTGCCAAAACTAAACCCTAAACCCTGAATGCACACAAAAATTAGGGGGGTCACGATAGGGGGGCCTCCACGGCCGATTAAAACGGCCAAAACTGATTTTCAGACCCCCCTGTCGGCCCTTACAGACCCCCGCTGACACCCCTGTCATAATTTAATATCAAATATGACAGATAGTCAAAGTTAGTCATAGTTAACCAATGATAGTTAAACATTAGAGTACAGTATTGGGCACGAAGTGGGAACTGATTCCGCGCGATCGAGATGTCATGTCATCAGACCTGAGACAGGTCGTCATCGTCATTTCGCCGGATCCGAGGTGCCATGCCACCGCTCCGAGGTCAGGTGCACATGGTAAAACTGCGAACGGAAGGTCAAAGGCAAAGGGAAAGGCAAAGGGTTTAAGATTTAGCGGCAGTAGGAATAGTTTTCAGAAGCATATGGAAAGTATTCTAGTGCTTCTGAAAACTATTCCTACTTCTTCTATATCCTAAACCATTTGCCTTGCCTTTTACTGCTGCACGCGACCGGCAAGCATCTTTGAAACTTCCGAGTTTCAAAGATGCGTTTTGTATTTTGGGTGCACCCTAAAATTACAAAACAGCCGAGCGCTTCCCGTTTGTGCGGGATATTCACATGTATTCCATGGCATATTTCATATGAATTAACACACATGCACACGCAGGGGAAACCCTCGGCTGCTTGGCATCTTTGGGTTTGGGTTTGGGTTCGAACCCAAACCCGAACCCAAAACATCTGCCCTAGAAATAAATTGCGCGTTGGGCGCACAAGTAACTTGAAGCCTTGAGCTTCAGGTAACTTGAAGATATATCCCTTGGCAGTATTTGTGCCAAGCTTCGTGCTCTAGGACGCACGGGAAGCCCTCGGCTGTTTGGCATCTTTGCGTTTGGGTTCGAACCCAAATCCAAACCCAAAACATCTGCCTTAGAAATAAATTGCGCGTTTCGCGCACAAGTAACTTGAAGCCTTGAGCTTCAAGTAACTTAAAGATATGTATCTTGGCAGTATTTGTGCCAAGCTTCGTGCTCTAGGACGCACGGGAAGCCCTCGGCTGTTTGGCATCTTTGGGTTTGGGTTCGAACCCAAACCCAAAACATCTGCCTTAGAAATAAATTGCGCGTTTCGCGCACAAGTAACTTGAAGCCTTGAGCTTCAAGTAACTTAAAGATATGTATCTTGGCAGTATTTGTGCCAAGTTTCGTGCTCTAGGACGCACGGGAAGCCCTCGGCTGTTTGGCATCTTTGGGTTTGGGTGTCACGTTCGAACCCAAACCCAAAACATCTGCCTTAGAAATAAATTGCGCGTTTCGCGCACAAGTAACTTGAAGCCTTGAGCTTCAGGTAACTTAAAGATATGTATCTTGGCAGTATTGGTGCCAAGTTTCGTGCGCTAGGACGCACGGGAAGCCCTCGGCTGTTTGCCATCTTTGGGTTTGGGTACGTTCGAACCCAAACCCAAAGGCAAAGGCAAAGGACAGTTTCGTAGATTCTGTCCCGATGCCTTTGCAACCTCGCATGCTAACTCATATTATAATGAATATTCAACATTCAAGCGTTGGATACCCCACGCCAACGGGAAGCGCTCGGCTGATTTGTTATTTGGGTATGCGCACCCAAATGACAAAAAACGCATCTTTGAAACTCGTTAGTTTCAAAGATGCGTGGCCGATGCCTTCGTGCTTATGTGTATATTTCATATGAAATATGCCATGGAGTAAATGTGAATATCCCGCACAAACGGGAAGCGCTCGGCTGTTTTGTAATTTTCGGGTGCACCCAAAATACAAAACGCATCTTTGAAACTCGGAAGTTTCAAAGATGCTTGCCGGTCGCGTGCAGCAGTAAAAGGCAAGGCAAAGGATTTAGGATATAGAAGAAGTAGGAATAGTTTTCAGAAGCACTAAAATACTTTCCATATGCTTCTGAAAACTATTCCTACTGCCGCTAAATCTTAAACCCTTTGCCTTCCATACTCGTGAAGGTATCGAGCCGGTCGGTAGACCTAGCAGTAGATGAGTTGGCGTGTCACGACCTGAAACTGTGAACGCGGCTCATGTCACCGAGCAGATCGAACTAATTCAGAAAACGGGATGTTATGTGTCACAGTGCAGAGAGCGGAGCGATAGGTGCTGTGTCACATAACTCAGGTTATGTGACACACCGGACCGAGGGTCCCGGTCAGGCAGTATAAGGTTGCGAACTCCCAGAGAGTTCGGCTCCGGTGTTTGATCATATTTCGGATTCAGGGTATTATTTTGAACTGTGATTTTCTGCGTGGTGTATATATTCGGTGTATCGGTTTTTTAGCAGTATGGACGAAATCTCTGACGCTCAGTTAGAAGAAAAGATTGCGGCCGTAAAAGGATCCGTTGAGTACGCAACCTATAAGGCCAAGTTGAATGAGACTATCCCGAAGCTTTCCGACAATGACAAAAATCTCCAATCGTATCTCGCTGCGCTTGTCCACGAGCAGCGCAATCGTTCCGCGAATCAGCCAGGAAAGTTAGACGCAATTCTTCAGTCAGTAGGGGCGAGAGCGCCCGAAAAACGTAAGCTTCAGCGCCCCACAGCTTGGACCGCAGGCGGTTTTGTTCACTCCAAGCAAGGTGGATCAAAATCGGAAGACCTTTCGTGCAAGCGCCAGTTCGAGACGCTAGACAAAGCGGATGACGTCTTCTTCAGCGTTAAGCAGCAGTTGGAAGGCTTGGAGCAGCCAGCGTCAATGGCTGAAGAGGAGTTGACGAAAATCAAGAAGATAAAAGCTGCAGTCGAGGAAGGTATGCTCTGGGCTGAAACCCAAGCTCAAGTGGTAGATATCGCGTTCAAATTTGGATGGCCTACCGCCCAAGAGTTTGAGGGAGAGCCAGTAGTTGTCACAGAGGAGCAAGAAAAGAGACTCAAGCAAGCCAAGAAGGCAGTAGCTGAACGCTACGCTAAGATTGAGAAGGAGAAAGCTGGAGAAAAGAATTTGAACAAGCCTTTTGTTGGGGGGCGTCACCTCCCTAATCGCGAGCAGCCCAATCAAGGAAGGGCGTGTTTCATATGTGGCAATCCCAATCATATCTCTCCCAACTGTCCCCAGAATCGTAATGGAAAAGGGAAAGGGAAGTGAGAAGGTGTTATTCACCTTGAGGCAGTAGTGCCAACGAATGGAACTTCGGCTTATCGCCTTAGAGAACTTGCGTGGCTTATTGCCCGCGGTATTATTGCTTATCGCGGTAATTGGGCAGTGGCCCTTACGTAATTGTCGGAATTGCTTCTCAATTTGTCTCGATGTAAGTGAATCCAATGCAAATCGTGCTTGCAGAGCCCACAACGTGGCATGCTGTTAACGGATTTCGTAGCTGCTTAACGCAGTTTTGTGGCAATGCTTTATGTTTGCTCGGTGTGCTTAATTTCGGAGTGTACCCACACTCGATCACACGTTTCCAGGATTGTGACGTGTTGCTTAGCGGAACTTGCTTGCCCGCGTTGAGTTGCCAGCAATTCAATCTTCAAAATGGAAGCATAGCACACTTAGGCACGCGACACGGAGTGTTTTTCCAGTGTACTTGTCGTCCGATCCTTGTTCTCTCTTTTAGTTAGCTTAGTAGGTTCAGTTTTGTTTGCAGAATTCCACGACTGCCCGTCCGAGTTCGACGAGGCGGCAGTCCCTGCAGTTTCCACGGCTGCTCCTAAGATTACAGGCAGGCTTCGGCAGCGGTCAGGCTTCTGGCGGTCCTTTGCTTCAGCTCTAGTGGTGACCTGGGTGCTGTTCGGAGTGCCACTCACGTGGATCAACGGCCCTCCACCTAGCAGTTTCTTTCCCAACTCTCCGACAGCTTTGGCAGAGGAGGAGTTCGTGACAGAGGCAGTGCTAGGCTTGGTTCAGTCTGGCGCGGCTGAGGAATGGTTCACACGTCCGGAGGTTATCTCCCCTCTTGCGGTGGCATATAGAGACACAGGCCCAGACAGCCCACCTAAGAAAAGGCTGATCTGGAACGGCAGGTATGTCAACTCGTTCATAGTGGTCCAGAAATTCAAGTATGAGTCTCTGGCTATTGTGAGGGACTTGCTCGGTTGGTATGGCACCTTGTGGTCTTTTGACCTGACCTCTGGCTATCACCACGTGGAGTTACACAGTGACTTTCACACATATGTGGCTTTTAGCTGGAAGGGCAGGTTTTATGTCTTCAAAGCCCTCCCTTTCGGTCTGGCACCTGCCCCTTTCTTCTTCACCAAAATCACCAACGAGCTGGCCGCTCGGTGGAGGAGGCAGGGTGCAGGCTTGGTTCACTATCTGGATGATTTCCTGTTTATTCAGGGACGGTCTGGCAGGCCTTTTGCAGTTGAGCAGGCTTCAGTTCTTCAGGACGTTGAGGACAGTGGCTTCCTGATTAACAAGGAGAAGTCCACACTGGACTTTCAACAGCTGATTGAGTTCTTAGGTGTCGGCATTGATTCAGTAAGAGGAGTCTTCTTTGTTCCACAAAAGAAGTGGGACTCCTTTCAGGCCCGGGTGGCATTCACACTCAGCAGGCAGTGGACCTCACCCCGGGAACTTTCCCGTCTGGCAGGGAAGATCCAGAGTTTCACTTTGGCTTTAGGCAAGGTGTGCCAGATGTTCTCCCGAGAGATGTATTTTGAGGTGGAGAGTCACTCCTCGTGGGACAGGCCTATTCCACTCACGGAGGCAGTGGCAGGGGAGCTCAGGTTCTGGCAGTCAGTGCAGAGGCGGCAATTCGAAGCCCCTATCTGGCCGGTATTTTTGGCTTTCAGGAACAGGATGTGGACGGATGCGGGCGGCACAGGCTGGGGTGCAGTACTCGAGGCAGTCACAGGCAGGCTTGAGCAGGTGGCACGAGGGCACTTGTCACTGGCAGAGAGAGATGCTTCCTCCACGCACAGGGAGATGGTTGGCTACCTGCAGGCTCTTCGGTCCTTCTCAGGCTTCGTTCAGGGCAGCACACTGAAGCTGTACACAGACTCCCAGGCGGGCTGCCAGATCCTTGAGAAGGGTTGCAGTTCCAAGCACGCCTTGCACAGGCTTGTGGTGGACATTTTTTGGGAGTGCACCAGGCTCGGGGTGTCCCTGTACCCGGTGTGGGTGCCTCGGGAGCTCAATGCTCAGGCAGACTACTTGGCTGGCATTTATGATGGTGATGACTGGCAGCTGAACCCGCACTGGTTCCACTGGCTCGACAGTCTGTGGGGCCCTCACACGGTTGACCGCTTTGGCACAGACAAGAACGCACTTCTCCCGCGGTTCAACAGCAGGTGGTGGTGCCCGGGCTCGGAGAACGTTGACTGTTTCTCTCTGACAGACTGGTGGCTGGAGAACAACTGGTGCAACCCTCCCTTCGGCATGGTCGGCAGGCTCTTGGAGGTGCTTAGGAGGTTCTCGGCGGTGGCTACAATCATCGTGCCGTACTGGACGGGCAGGCATTGGTGGCCTCTTATCTGCCCGGACGGGCAGAACTTTGCTCCCTTTATCAGGGACTGGAGGGAGCTTCCACGGGACACGGCAGAGGCGCTTTTTCTGCCAGGGGCCGGTCGGGCTAATGAGAGAGCCGTGGGCCCGCCTAACTTCAGGGTGTTGGCGCTGCGGGTGGACTACTCGGCTTGAGCAGGAGGGCACCTAGAGTCGGCCTTCTGGCGGCAGGTGGAGGTCAGCCCCAGGGACCCGTTGGAGCAGGAGCTGCTGAGGAGCATGAAGACCGATATGGTAGTGGGCAGCTGGTGCAACAGCTACTTGGGAGCATTCGGCAGGTTTTCCAGATGGTGCAGGGAAAGGCAGCCCCCGCGGGATCCATGCCCAGCATTGGCAGTCACAGTGGCTTTGTACCTGCGGTTCCTGACAGACAGAGCAGAGACTTACTCGGTGGTCAAGACGGCATCAGGAGCTATTTTTTCAGTGCACGAGGTGGCTCTGGTTCCGAGAGATCACAACCCCACCAAGTCGGAGCTGTGCAAGGCAGTGAGGGAGCAGGCCAAGAGGAAGTTTGGCTTGGGGGTGAAGAACCGCAAGGCAGCCATGCCCGTGGCTCTGTTGGCAGTCGGTATCAGGTTGTACCATTCAGACAGTAAGGGTTGCTTCTCCATCATCAGGCTGACCGTGGCATGCATGGGGGCAGTCATGTGGGCGGGGTGCCTGCGGTATTCGGACATGAAGATGGTCTGGGTGGGGGCCATGAGGTTCTACAGCACACATATGGTGTTTTTGCTCTGCCACAGGAAGAATGATCAGTACAGAGACGGTGACGTGGTGTATGTCTCCCGCGGCTCGGGAAAGCACTTCTGCCCAGTGGACTTAGCAGAGACACTCATCGAGGCAGGACAGTTGTCAGGAGCTGTGAATCTCTTCCAGGGTTGGGACGGTAGGAAAGCGGTGAGGGATCCTCAGGTGCCGTTGAACGGCAGGCACATGGACTATCATGTGTGCAGGCGGGAAATAGTCCGCATGGTGGCTCAGGGTACTGGTAAGACGGAGGAAGAGGTCCGCCAGGTCTTCGGGACCCAGAGCATGCGGTCAGGCGGTGCCACTGTGGTGGCCCGTAAGGTGTCCTTCGAGGACTTCATGCGGCATGGGCACTGGATGACTGCGTCGGCAGCCACGAGGTACATTGAGCCGTCCACCGAGGAGCGGGTGGCAGTCACCGTGACAGCTGACTACTAGATTGTTTGCATGTGGAGCACTAATTGCAACAGTGCTGTAGGAGCGACACTGATGTGTCCTGGCCATTATGTGTGCATGCGGGCTATTATTGGTATATATTACCTGCAGACTGATCTTTGTTTTGTCTCCGTGACATGCTCTTGCTTTACAGATGTGATTATTGGTTAGCTAGGGTAGCTAGGGTAGCTAGGGGGGACCTGCAGGGCAGGTGTGTCACATAACGGGATGTTATGTGTCACAGTGCAGAGAGCGGAGCGATAGGTGCTGTGTCACATAACTCAGGTTATGTGACACACCGGACCGAGGGTCCCGGTCAGGCAGTTTAAGGTTGCGAACTCCCAGAGAGTTCGGCTCCGGTGTTTGATCATATTTCGGATTCAGGGTATTATTCCCGCCCTCCGCCCTTCTGCTGAGATCCATGATATATTTTTGGCAATAATAAGTTTCATCTCTTGTTGATTCGCTGACGGTTCCGCCTTGACCGTCTTTGTTGTGGCACTAATAACTTTAGATTATTAGTGCCCTCCTATACCCTATATCCGTGACATGCTCTTGCTTTACAGATGTGATTATTGGTTAGCTAGGGTAGCTAGGGTAGCTAGGGGGGATGTTAGGGCTGATATGCGAGCCCACAAATATTATACAATATATCAAATAAACACTGTGCTGTTGAACGGCACACACAAGTGTAACAGTCAAGCGGGTTGTGAGTTGCAGTCTCTGAATCAAGAACTGCTGAAGCACAACGCTTCCTCACTTTGTACCATACGTCTCCCATCATCTTAGATGGTACCGCCATTGGGTTGTGAACCCGAGACGTAGGTTGAACGACCAGTATTGTAATAACGACTAGTTCGTTCAGGTCAACTATCGGACTTCGGTTTCGTAAATCCTTCAAGTTCAACTATCGGACTTCGGTTTCGTAAATCCTTCAAGTTATGCTTTTGCTTTCAAGTGCATGCTTTCAATACACTATATACAGCAGTTACGGCTCTTTTTATGTTACAATTCTCAGTTCAGTTCTCATCTCCGAAACTGGTTACACTTAGAGTTCTTATACATTCAGGAACTCTCTCCATAACTCAACTGTACTGAGTACTCCGTACAACAGGCTAGGCACCTCACATCAACATCATTCCGATCGGTCCTACTGTACTCCATACTGAGTACTCTTGCGTTTTGTACTCCTTACCTCCTGGAGGTCCGCTCCTTGGCGTACCAGCTCCCCTGGTCTGCTGGCGTTGGTGGCAAAGACAGAGAATCTACACCTCCCAAGGGAGTTGTGAGGGTCCTCGCGCTTTTGCTGCATCAACCCCCTGGACTCGGAGACTGACTGCTGGTGGATCTCCAGGCGATAAGCGCCGTCCTCGGAGAGCCCATAGTCCTTGAGCTGGAACCACATTAGCCCTGACAGCGGGTGGTCTTTCCCCAGGCGCTTTAGGCCTCGACGGATGTCCTGCCACATAGACTCCAGGTCGGAATCCGAGCAAGAGCTGACACCGGATGAGGTTCCCGCCTTTCTTACTGGACGGCGGGCACTCGTTCCCTGGGACGAGTCCGAGCTGACTGGGGTCGTCCTGGGGAGCCGGCGCCACTCGCGGAGACACCTCCTGCCCATCTGGGTCATCCGGTGTCTCCGGGCTCCAACCCACCAGGTGCTCCTCTCCTTGGCGAGCATCGTCTGCTGGTGCCATGCCATGAAGACAGCTCCAGCTTGACGTCTGCCTCTGCGCCACAGACCCTGTGTCTGGACGACATGCTGGCGCCATGCTGCGAAAGCGGACTCGACTCGGCGCCGACTGCCTTTGTCAAACAGGCCTTGAAGTTGGGCGACCTGCTGGGTGACGTCATTCCACGCTTGGAATGCCAGGCGCTGGAGCTCGCGCTGATGCGCTGACTGGTCCGTCCTGGCCTTCCATGCGACCCACGCAAGCCGCGCAGTTGCGCGCTGACGAGATGGCAGGGAGACTCTCGCACGTCGTTGCGCTGAATTCAGCGCCCAGGTGCTCCATTGACGGAGGGCCAATGCGAGCATGGATTGACGTCGCTCTCCTCGCCAAGCCGGATTGGACCGGATGCGAGACTCGCGCCCCCGTGACTGGACGACGTCCAGCCGCTCTGGGCGCCGGACATCATCAGACTCCCCTTCTGCAGGGGGGCTCCAGTCACTGGCTCGGTAAATCCCAAAGCGCCCTGGGGCACTGATGAGATTCCATTGCTCGCTCCCCACGAGGGGAGAGAGGGAGGACGCTGCCGGTCCCGACGTCGGTTCCTGACGGACGACCCTACTGCTCGCACTCTTGCTGGACGCAGGGAGTGGGGAGAAGGGAGCTGCCGAGGGGTTCAACCCCTTAGCAGAGCGGTCCGAGTCCGACCCGGAGCCGGCGCCTGCCGCCGGTGGTGCCGGAGCTTCGGGCGACGCACGCTTCCGGCGCGCCGGCTGCCGTAGCGCCGAGCTCAATGCGAGCTCGGATACTGGCTCAGCCTCACTGACTCTCACTGGTGAAGGGGTTTTTGGTGGCGAGGCCCTGGGGGGCCCACCAGACAACCCTGGAGGGGCTCTCAGGGGCGTGCGCGCCGGTGTAACCTCGAGGGCTTCACCGCCATATTGGCGTGCAAGCGCACGCCGCACTCCCCCCCCCTCTCACGGGAGCGCCAATCCCGGCTGTCTGACCCGCCAGCCGCGCCCCAGAACTCCCTTGAGCCTGGGCCGACCGACAGGCCCGCAGCGCGAGACCCCGACCGACCGGACCCCACGGCTGAGCCGGGGGCGGCGCCGGCCCGACCCCCCCCACGACGGCCCGATCGACCGAGGCATTCCTCTTCATCTGAATACATTGGCATTGTATGCGTGCTATGCGTGAGATCTAATTAGCTAAAGCCGAAAGTGCCACACGACACACGTGGCGACTAGCACCCGCCGATCCAGAAATTCACCACTTGCGCCCGAGCACAAGCAGCTACACCGGCCGAGGCGCGGAGATTTCCGGAAAAGAGGATTCTAGAAAACTAAAGTCCCATGGGGAACATCACACGTTGCACGCCCGTGAATTAACCAATCGAAAAACGGTTGGCGCGGCAACTAGTACCCGCTTCCAGGAATTCGCTACTTGCGCGCGAGCACAAGTAGACACACCGGCCGAAGCGCGGAGATTCCCGAATAGGGGGGACTAGAGGGCTAAATTAAAGGTAGGGGAAATCCCGAACCAACTCCGAATTTCAGCAAAGGCCACGCAAAATTCAAAAATTTGCGCAGCGCTTCCGCCGCGAAGGGTCGGATTTGCCGAAAAACTGAGTCGATTCCAATTTCCCGCACCTGCGAGTCCAAAACACGTCTATGCGTGCTATGCGTGCTATGCGTGCTAGGACTAAGGCAACGCGCGCACCTCAAAAGATTGTCGTCGGGCTAGATTCCCCCACACCGACGCGGCTCCAAGCGACCTGGAACCCTCAAACCCACACACCACCGCGCAACAAGAACGAACGCACAGGCATTCTCGATTTCGTAGTGCACGCACTTCGCTAGCTAGTCGCGCAAGGCGGGGCGGGTATGATCAGAATTCGCGCCAAAAAGACAGGGAAGCAACGTGAAAACACGAACTAATTACCATTTTGTAGGAGTCTACACTCTTGCTTCTTCTCTTCTTTACGGTTTCGGACTTATTCTATCTACACTTATTAAACGACCGCACGAGGTATGATTACGCTTGGTCAACTATAAGACTTCGGTTTCGTAAATCTATATAGTTATGCTTTTGCTTTCAAGTGCATGCTTTCAATACACAATATACAGCAGTTACGGCTCTTTACTTTTATGTTATACTTTTCAGTTCAGTTCTCATCCCCGAAACGGGTTACACTTAGAGTTCTTATACATTCAGGAACTCTTTCCATAACTCAACTGTACTGAGTACTCCGTACAACAGGCTAGGCACCTCACATCAACATCATTCTGATCGGTCCTACTGTACTCCGTACTGAGTACTCCTTGCGTTTTATACTTAGCCGTTTTTCTTGCTCTTGTGCTTGCCTCCTAGCACAACTC
>LGRX02031073.1:0-12059 GCA_001247695.2 Cymbomonas tetramitiformis | reverse complement strand
CGTCAGTGACATTTGGGCAGGGGACCCACCTGAACACAGCGTGTCTCAGTGGCTTTAAGGCAGGGGCGCAACCTGGACACAGCGTGCCTCAGTGGCATTTGGGCAGGGGACCCACCTGGACACAGCGTGTCTCAGTGGCATTTGGGCAGGGGACCCACCTGGACACGGCATGTGTCAGCGACATTTTAAGCAGGTGGGACCCACCTGCACACAGCGTGTCTCTGTGTGACATTTGGGCAGGGGACCCACCTGCACACAGCGTGTCTCAGTGACATTTGGGCAGGGGACCCACCTGGACACAGCGTGCCTCAGTGGCATTTGGGCAGGGGACCCACCTGGACACAGCGTGCCTCAGTGACATTTGGGCAGGGGACCCACCTGGACACAGCGTGCCTCAGTGACATTTGGGCAGGGGACCCACCTGGACACAGCGTGCCCCAGTGACATTTGGGCAGCGGCCCCACCTGGACACAGCGTGCCTCAGTGACATTTGGGCAGGGGACCCACCTGGACACAGCGTGTCTCAGTGGCATTTGGGCAGGGGACCCACCTGGACACACCGTGTCTCAGTGGCATTTGGGCAGGGGACCCACCTGGACACAGCATATTTGGCGAGCCAAGCAGCGTCCCCGACGAGGGAGTCGAGGAACATGGACTGGTTTTCAGCGTAGGCCACTGAAGTTGGGGCGCGCTCCTGGGAGAAGAAAGGGGACCCTTGGTCGATGTTCGCAAAGTGCGCCGCGTGACCCCCCTCGTGCATCAGGGTGGTCAGCGCGGTCACCCCGGACCCCAATGCAGAGGGGGTTGCCAGCGAGGTGAAGTTAGTCTGCGCCGGGACCCAGCTCCCGTCTGACTTGCGATAGGGTGCCTGTCCCCAGACACATCCAGAGTTACACCCTGGTCCCCTGCCCTGGGCAAGGCTTCCTCACAAGTGAGTGCGAGCGGCTGTGCGCTGTAGTCTAGGTTTCACCCAAGGGACAATGGAGGGTATTTATAGAGCAAGAAAGGTCCCAATGGATATCTGCTCATACACCGGCTTCCCACAGGCAGCAAACTAAGTCTACAGGTGTGTTTCCCATAAGTTCAGAGATCTCCGTGGTTCAAAGATCTCCGAGGTCCGCATGCCGATGGCACACAGGCTTCGGGCTAGTGACACGGTCAACAAGGGCTGTGGGGCGGAGGCGTACGATCGGCCAATGGCAGAAACCATTGCTGTATTTTTTCTCACGGTCACAGAGATCGAGCTGCATAGTGCTCGCTTGGTAGTTGATCCCGAGCTTCTGAAATGATTTCCCCCTGGAAACTCACCATCGGCCCCGGAGCCCCATAGATCAGCTCTGCCCTCAACCAGATCCAACCTGTCCGAATGCATGTCACCGGCGAGCCATCCTGCATGGCAGGCTTTCGGATCCTGACGGGCCAGCTCGTCAAGCACGCTGAAGGAAGGCTACGTTGGGAGGCGCACCACACGGCAGGGGCCAGCTCAAAGGGAAAGTACGGATCCTGCTTCTTGTCAACACTACCGGCAAGCGAGAAGCCCATGTTCCAGGGCTCCAGCGCAGCAGCCCCCAAAGGAGACTCGGCCGCCAGCGCTGCCCGCGCGTCGTGCATCAGCTGCCTGCACTTGGCTCGCCACCCACAATCCTCCTGTCAGAAACCTCGTCAGGGCCCCACACAGGCATATGCAGAGCATTCCCTTGACAGATGCACGGGGCGTGAGGCTCCAGCAGGCGGGCGGTGCCAGAAGGGGTGTGAGGCGCGTACAACCTTTGCTCAGGAGACCGACTCTGCACTGGACTCCGGGCACACAATCGTCGGTACTGACTGGGTGCTGAGGGGAAAGGAGGAAAATGGGAGGAGGGATGTTTGGGGCAGTGTCCGGATGGGCCATAGGAAGGGCGCATCACGGTGGCGCTGGAAAGCAGCGGAAGTCCATGAGGGTGAGAAAGAGGGGAGGCGCCACGTAGAAGTGGTGTGGCGGTAGATCGTGCGATGCGGGAAAAACGGCAAAGGCACAAGTGGGAGGGAGCAACCTGGTGTCCTGCTCCAGACCGTCCAGCATTTCGAACAAACGCTCCTTGTTGAAACCCTCCGCTTGCAGCACCTGCAGCACATCAGGAGGGGCTCACTGCTCGTCACCTTGAGGAGAAAGGGTGTATCGTGAAGCAAGTGCAGCTCACGACTCGCTTCGCCTGGCGCTGCGGACGCTGCGTCTGTTCGATCCGTTCTTTGGAACTGCACCCAACCCCGGCCACGCCTGATTCTGACGGCACACAGACTGCACACCTTGTAGTCATAGAAGTCGATGTAACCCAGCTTCTTCGCAAGACGATTCCGTGCTTTGACAACCTCGACAAACTGCTCTGACACGTAGCCGCCGATGCTGTCGAGGCCTTCCCAGCAAGCCTGTGCGAAACGAAACATGTAGGGATCGATGGCTCAACTCGAAAGTCTAAAAGCCTTTAAACAACCCTTTGCAAAGGCCGTACTTTCCGTCGTTCGAATGTGATGGTGTCCGGTGATGCGGTGCGGTGTGACACTCTACGAGCGTGCTCTACCGCTACCGTACGAGTTCCTACACTCCGTGCTGGCAGATGTGCCACCCAACCCCGTTCAGGTCGAGTGACATGGAAAGCAAGGGTCGCCAGTCTACCACGCGACCCACCTTTCGAACACCCTCCTTGTCGTTGGTCCGCATTTGTGTGCGCAGCAGCACCTGCGAGTAGCGGGTGGCGCACTTCCGTCAAGTTTAGCCACAACACGGCGCGCGGAAAGGCATGCAGAAGTGCGGTGAGACGTGTGGAGGTGCGGCGAGAGTCTGGAAGGCGTCGGAAGAAGTGCCAAGGCACGTCGGGGGCACACCGAAGAGCCGGCAACAAAATTGTTGCCTTCGGGATCAACGTAGCCGAGCTTCATGTTTGTCCTATGCTCCTCTAGCGTCGTTTCGAGTGCCGTGATGGAGTCCTTCAGCCTGTCGGCAGTGTTAGAAATAAATAAGTCCCACAAATGTTCCGAGTCGGGCCTCACATATCGCTAAGACGGTCACGCACCAGACAGGACTCCAATGTCCGTCACGGAAGGCTCACGAAACCTGGGATGCCTTCAGGTTCATGGCCGGCGAATGCCGTGGTGGAACGTGTTGGAGCACGGCGACGGCTGCCTGCCTAAGGCCTCAGGAAGGGGCTTGGGGAGGAAGTTGGTGTCACAGAGACACAAAGGTCTGGGATGGGGCCTCACTGCTCGGCTTCGCTGCTTTCCATGATGTAGCAAAGGAACGTTTTTTCCATGCAGGCCAGCACCTGCACGGCGTCGTACATCAAACATCTGTGATGTGCCGTCTTCAGTAGGCGTTGATGATTCAGTTACATGCAGAGGAGCCTTGTGGCAGCGCTATCGGAGGTACTCTGCTTCCAGTAATAACGAACGTGCCATTTCCCAAAGCGACGTATACTTGCAGGCGGCGCTGAATTATCCAAAGAAATGACAAGGTATTTCACAGGCAATGCCTAAACCTTCCGTGCAAATACAGCCTTGGTACACCTTGCGCTGCTCTTCTGTGACTTCCTCTCTTTCAAGGAAGCTGCGCACGGCGGCGAGGTTGTTCTTGTCACGGAGGAAGGCATCGTATTCGAGTTTGGTGCGATTGAGCTCCTCGGACGAAGCGCCCTGCAGCGCCACGCCCAAAGGTTTTTGACAAGGGAATTTTAATTGAGCTTTTGGGAAACACTTCGGCAACTGGTCTCAAAGGCGCGGATGCAGTATCCAAGTAGTCTGAGGATTCGCAAGTGTGAAAGGGGTACTCTGGCGCAGGTAAGCTTGTTCTGCAGTCTGCTGTGGACCGTGCGTGAAATTTCATCCTGCGGCCCAGGATAATTCTTCCTTTGTGGACGACCGCATCGCGATCATACCTTGTTGGCCATCTTCGTTGACCTGCGCAACAAGAAAGTCGCGAAGATAATCAAAGAGGAGCTATGAGGACTTCGCCCACCCTCGGAAGCTTAGGTTGCACACGACGATCTGAGCGCACAGGTGTTAACTTGTTCCAAAGGGAAGAAGAGGATGTTGACCCTATTCCCTCCTCTCAAGAAAGCAAAAAGTAGCATGACAAGCAGTGACACGCGCTACTGTCGCTGCGTGATACTGTACTGCGAAGAGCCGAATTGGGCTCAGGACACCAAACTCCTTCAGAATTGCGCAACAACCACACGGGCACGTATATGGCACGGACGTCCTGGTCACAGCCAATACTATGCAAAGGTGTCGGATATCACTAACCAGAAGTTATCCTCGAAGCCTTTGTGCAAATTCAAATATTTTTCGTTCATGTTGTCTGCAGAGAACACGACACACAAGAGCATGGCTTAGTATTCAGTTGTACGATCCCTTTACAAATTGAGCACAGCGGGCAAAAACACCATAAACCTAGAAGTACGTTTTGCCTTTGAGTGACAGGATATCCAAAAATAAAATAAAATAAAGACACCATTTTGACTGGTGTGGGCTGGATTCTAAAGGGAGCCTTTCCCTTTCCACACCCCACCGCTATTAAGAATGTATGATCTGCTTTGCACCTACGAATAGAGCAGGAAACCCGGTCTACATTTCGGTCGGCCGTCTCCTTACTGAAGTCCTACGGCAGGGACTAAACTAGGATATCCAGAAGAATATGGAAAACACGAACGTAGGTCAGCTGCTCACTGCGAGCATCAGAAGTGGAAATGAGTTAGATTCGTAAAGGAACCTCGCTTGACCGTCGGAAATATTTTGCAAATAATCGCTGAAATCAAGCATGAAGACCACTAAATCAAATGAATAACTCTAAGTGAGTTGAATTTTGGATATTGTTTTGCCAAGTCGTGCTAAAGATAAGAGCACTCCTTACCGATGAAGGCCCCCACATCTTCCGAGGCTGAGGACATCGCTGCGACCTGCACAATTCCAGTGGCACGGGAACGGCCAGTACGCACCAACACGGGTGTGTTGAGCGATGTGATTGAAGTAGACTTGAGTCTACGGACGGTAGTTGCTGAAAGCGTACGGGAAATTGATCGCGACTGGGTCGAGGCCGTGCTCAAGCGGCGAGCGAGCACTGCGCTTACCACTTGTACACCTTGGTGGAACGTATATGCAGAACACTTCATCTGCAGTCTAAGATATACAATGGGAAGAAAAGAGTAGGAAAGTACCCCGGCTTTTGATTTCTTGTAGGTATCCGTATTATTGAATGCTCTCTTGCGTTTCCCACACACACGACAGGTGAAGGTTCCTCTTCCTGCTTCCCCACGCCAGGCAGAGGGGTTATCGTTTATCATACTAGGCGGATCGATCTCAAAAAGAGATCTCCACTAGGCCATCTGACCGTAGGATCATGTGTGCGACAGTGCTTCGCTTTTTGCATGCCAACATGCCATGCCACAACGCGAGGGTGGCGTCGCGATAAATGTACGCCACTGCAGTGGCATTGTCATCGTTAGCGTCTGGCGATCGTGAGATCGGAAGTTCGTCTGTGTCGCCCGTTGGGATTTGCGCTTTGCTGCTGCTGCTGCTGATGCTGCTGCTGCTGCTGCTGCTCATTAAGTACTAGGCCCGGTCGATCTTAAATTAAGATCTCCACTAGGCGCATCTGACGGTGGATGGGATTATTTATCTTGCCGACGTGGCGCACTCGAGAGATCCGAACATGAACATCGAGTCTGCCATTCCATTAATGATTTGATATTTCTCGATCCTCGCGTCTGCTATGCAATGTAAAAGCGAATCTATGAACATCGCGTCGGTTACGTCATATCATGATGTAATGACGCGATGATCATGAACATCGCGTCGGCCATGCGATGTTTAAATCATTTTCGCCATTACATCATATGACCGCAGGATCATGTGCGCGACAGTGCTTTGCCTTTTGCTTCCCAGCATGCCATGCCATAACGCGTGGGTGGCGTCGCGATAAATGTACGCGACTGCAGTGGCACTGTCATCGTTAGCGCCTGGCGATCGTGAGATGAAACATTCGACTGTATCGCCCGTTGGGATTCGAGCTTGCTGCTGCTGCTGCTGCTGCTGCTGCTGATTGACTAAGGTAAGGTAAGGTAATTTGGTTTGGGTGAAGATTATAAAGGTCAGAGGTCTAGGCGCTGTCGATCACAAATATGCGATCTCCACTAGGCGTCGATCTTTTTGGACAGCACGATTAATTACCGTGCGATGTTAACATGGATATCGCCATTACATCATATGACCGCAGGATCATGTGCGCGACAGTGCTTCGCTTTTTGCTTCCCAACATGCCATGCCATAACGCGTGGGCGGCGTCGCGGTACATACACGCGACTGCAGTGGCACTGTCATCGTTAGCGTCTGGCGATCGTGAGATCGAAAATTCGACTGCGTCGCCCGTTAGGATTCGAGCTTTGCTGCTGCTGCTGCTGCTGATTGACTAAGGTAAGGTAAGGTACTAGGCGCGGTCGATCACAAATATGCGATCTCCACTAGGCGTCGATCTTTTTGGACACCGCGATTAATTACCATGCGATGTTAACATGGATATCGCCATTACATCATCTGACCGCAGGATCATGTGCGCGACAGTGCTTTGCTTTTTGCTTCCCAGCATGCCATGCCATAACGCGTGGGTGGCGTCGCGATAAATGTACGCGACTGTTGTGGCACTGTCATCGTTGGCGTCTGGCGATCGTGAGATGGAAAATTCGACTGCGTCGCCCGTTGGGATTCGGGCTTTGCTGCTGCTGCTGCTGCTGATTAAGGTAAGGTACTAGGCGCTGTCGATCACAAATATGCGATCTCCACTAGGCGTCGATCTTTTTGGACAGCACAATTAATTACCATGCGATGTTAACACGGATATCGCCATTACATCATATGACCGCAGGATCATGTGCGCGACAGTGCTTTGCTTTTTGCTTCCCAGCATGCCATGCCATAACGCGTGGGTGGCGTCGTGGTACATACACGCGACTGCTGTGGCAGTGTCATCGCTAGCGTCTGGCGATCGTGAGATGGAACATTCGACTGTATCGCCCGTTGAGATTCGAGCTTTGCTGCTGCTGCTGCTGCTGCTGCTGATTGACTAAGTAAGGTAATTTACTTCATGCCAAGACGATAAAGGTCAGAGGTAGGTAGGTAAGGTAAGGTAAGGTAAGGTAATTTGGTTTGGGTGAAGATTATAAAGGTCAAAGGTAGGTAAGGTAATTTGGTTTGGGTGAAGATTATAAAGGTCAGAGGTAGAGGTCTAGGCGGATCGATCTCAAAAAGAGATCTCCACTAGGCCATCCGACCGTAGGATCATGTGCGCGACAGTGCTTCGCTTTTTGCGTCCCAACATGCCATGCCATAACGCGTGGGTGGCGTCGCGGTGAATGTACGCGACTGCAGGGCACTGTCATCGCTAGCGTCTGGCGATCGTGAGATCGGAAGTTCGTCTGTGTCGCCCGTTGGGATTCGCGCTTTGCTGCTGATTAAGTAAGGTAAGGTAAGGTAAGGTAAGGTAATTTGGCCAGGTTCCAAATCATAAGGAGCAGAGGTCTAGGCGGATCGATCTCAGAAAGAGATCTCCACTAGGCCGTAGGATCATGTGCGCGACAGTGCTTCGCTTTTTGCATCCCAACATGCCATGCCATAACGCGAGGGTGGCGTCGCGATAAATGTACGCGACTGCAGTGGCACTGTCATCGTTCATCGTTAGCGTCTGGCGTTCGTGAGATCGGAAGTTCGTCTGTGTCGCCCGTTGGGATTCGAGCTTTGCTGCTGCTGCTGCTGATTAAGTAAGTACTAGGCGCTGTCGATCACAAATATGCGATCTCCACTAGGCGTCGATCGTTTTGGACAGCACCATTAATTACCATGCGATGTTAACATGGATATCGCCATTACATCATATGACTGATGGTTTTCTGATCAGTGTAGGATGACAGGCAGTATGACTGTCATCCGGAGCAGATCTGAAAACTGAGGTTTTCTGATCAGTCGGAGGCCTAAGAGGCCAGCAACGGACTGAGAGGGCCTCTTGCCGTGTTATTGTGATTGTGTGGACTTTTGTAACACCGTAAGTTTTCAGTGTATATTTTCAGTGTATATCGTATATCATTATGGAGTGGTTTACCGACCCGATTTTGTGTCAGAGACGGATTGATGATTTGCACGCGCAGCCAGCGTACGCGACCGCTTTTGCCGCTTTCCAAGATGGAGAGGACCTCTCGCAACCGCAAATGAAGTTGATTCGACAAATGGAGAGAGCGACAGCCCGACTTGCTGAGCTCAAAGGGCTGTCGCAAGTTGCTTCAGGTGACCGAAAGCGTCCGTGGGAGGCAGCAGTAGACCTCACTCAGCTTCCAGGGTCCGATCGCCTAGAATTAACTCGCAACGATGATGGAAAAGACAAAGGTCTCCGCAAGCAGTTCTTAGAGACTCAGCACCACTTCGTGGCACACTCAGCGTCACAGTTGGCGCTTAAAGATGCCAAGAAGGAATTGGAAGGTGTGGAGCTACCTGAAAACGTCACTCTTGCTTTGGAATTCCTGTCTGAAATTGCGGAGAAGGGTATTGCGCGCGCCAAAGCGCGCGCTAAGATCTTGGCGCTGGTTTCGGACAAGGGCCCTGAAGCACAACGGCTTAGAAATTTTCTTTCGGCATCGGTCCAATCGTATTTGCTCAATGTCGCTTCTTGAGGACAATAATCGGGATTGTTTTTGGCTCTCAGTGTCTGTTACCCATCTGTTGGCTATAGCCAACATTAGGGCCCCTTATGTTGGCTGGAGCCAACATAAGCCTTGCTGACAATGCCGGGAGCTGTCGGGATCGGATTGTACATTTTATTAGCTCAAAATGACGGCGGGGATGTTCTCTTTCACACATGCGTTAACAACATTGTGACGCTCGAAATCATCGGCGAGAATTTGGGTTACTATTCAAGAGAATGTGAAATTTTGTGAAATTTCCAAGGAATTTTGGGTGTTTACATACCCATGTTACTTCGATCGATGTTTTGAGGGTCAAGATGAACTCGGATGAAAGTTTTGACAAGACACTCCAGAAAGAGCAGCTCGAGATCTTGACAACACAGGTGCCCGATTTTTCAATGCCCTTCTCATGCCGCTCACATTGCACAATTTTCTTATGTTGGCTGCAGCCAACATAATGAGCATTTTTGCATTTTCGCGGTCATACCCCAACTCTAGGGCACAATTATGCAAGCCCCCATGGGTGTAAGAAGGTATACCACGTATTGATATTTTTTTAAAGGTCGAGTAGCCCTTCAAACAACATTACTTTGGAGCAATATGTACCATTAACCATGAGTAATATGCTTCAGAACTTTGGGTTTTATGTTGGCTGCAGCCAACATAAAGATGGGTAAGAGACATCAGTATTATTTTTTGTTTGTTTTGCACCTCACTCGTTCGGTCATAATACTTTCTCATTTGGGCTCTCTTTTTTTCATCGATTTTATATAGCTTCTCCTTGAGGTATTGCGGGTATGTCTTTGGGTAGTCATTTTTCAAGCGGTATTCTTTCTCGGACATTTCGGACATTTTTGTTATCTTATACTATTAATGACTATTGTCTTTAAGTGGATAAAACGCATTAATAATATATTTATTGATAGCGATGAGATTATTGGAATTGTTCAGTGGAACTTGTTCGGTGTCAAAAGCGTTTCGAGACAAACATCCTAATTGCGAGATTATTTCATTAGACATATTGCCAAAGTATAATCCGACGATAAGCGGTGATATATTACAATGGGATTATACCGCTTATGCACCTAAACACTTTGATGTCATTTGGGCTAGTCCACCGTGCACCCAATACTCGAAGGCTCATAGAAAGGGTGAACGCGATTTGGATTTAGCCGATGCCATTGTGAAACGCACATTGGACATTATCGATTATTTTCAACCCACACATTGGTATCTCGAAAATCCAAGTGACGGGGGATTATTGCAACATAGAGACTTTATGCAACCGATGACGGAGTACAAACACACCTGTTGTTATTGTAAATATGGATTTGCGTATCGAAAAATGACAAATATATGGACGAACAAAGTGAATCTGAATCTGAAAATGTGTAATAAACAATCTTCATTTTGTGAAAACAAACGCAAATATGGCAAACATATAGCTACCGCTCAGATGTCACGGAGTTCGTTGGCTCGAGACGTTTCGTACGGCGTGAAACATAAGGAGAAAGCATATGAGATACCATATAGTCTTCTAATGGAGTTACTCGATTGAAAAAGGGAGGTTGGGTGGTGGGAGGTGCTACTTTTTGGAAACGTTTTTCATATGACAATAGAATGAAATAATATATTCATGCGAATTCTAAAATACTTTCTAGAAAAGCCAACCTCCCACCTCCCACCTCCCTTTTTTATGAAAATATTTTCCACTTAAAGACTTTGATAACAAAAATAATGTAAAGAAGGATGTCTCGACAAAGTAATACGCAAATTTAAATAATAACGATAATAAATAATTCATTGCAATTCCACCGATATGACCCTCCCTGCCGATACCATTAATTTTGAGGTAAAGAGACAAATCACCATTGTCTCATTAGGGCCTCCCGTGGCATCGGCCCCACCATCGAAGGCAGTCCCAGCGGCGCTACCTTCTGCACTCGATGTCACTTGCAGATAACAACTTGAATTTGTTCCAAGCGACGAGTAACCTGACAATCGGCAAGGTTCATTGCCTAGGCATAGATTTAATGGCAACACAAATGAGTTGTTAAAATAATCCGTGCGAGATTGCATATGATTGGAACCCATCATTGAATATTGGTCACCTTGTGAATGTGTTATATTCATATACGCTTGTAAAGCACTATTTGGGAATGCGGGTGTAAGCACATTGTTCACACTCCACGAGTACCTAAACGTTCGATTTCCACCATATGTCTTTGATGGCAATTCAAAAACTTTTCCTATTCTATTTGTATATTTTGCGATTCCCGTTTTGTTGACGGCCATATAGTTTAATGGTCTCGTAATCGCGTAAGCTTTGTTCCAACAATTTACGGAAAGCGCAAATCTTACGTTCTTATTGTTAGTTGAATCACTTTGAAAAAAGGTTGTATAGTTTTCGAAAATGATGGTCAATGCACCTTTTGAAATCAATTCTTCAATATTTTGTTCCACGACCCCAGATGAGAATGATAGTGTGGTAATCGATGCCGAAACATTGGTGAGCGTAAAACTTGCATTTTGAGCAAATTGTTGCGAAGCCACGTCGGCGTCGGTAAATGTCCCAGGCTCTTGATCGTTTTCACCGTAAAGCAAACACGACACCGCATTATCGGTGAATAATCTAATTCTTATTGCGCCTAAAACCGATGTATCAATAATGGACGGCTCGCAAGTCCCCATAAAGCCTAAAAGATTGTTCAGGATGAACTCGCGTCCTTGTGCATTACCGCCGGCATCGTCTTCATCTGACGACCCTGTAATTTTGCCTGCGGCCAATTGAATTCCTTCGGACCCACAATAATTGGACAAAACTGTCCTATAAGTAATCTCATTTTCCAAATGGTCGCTGACCAACTGCTTGACTTGTTGTATATCACTCGCCTGCGCCACCGATTGATTCACGATGACCCCATTTATGCTTACCTCATAGCGAGAGAAGAGATTAAAGATTTCGGGCAAGAATGTGTGACACGTTTTGGGGCCACCTCCCGCCGCTGGAGCATATGTAAACGATTTATTGGTTTTGGCAAAAAATCTAATCGCAAATTTTCGAGTATCAATGAAACTATTTACCGGGAGATTCAGCTCAATGACGCCTCCTCCGGAATTTACTACGGTCGAGTTTGATGTTAACAATTCAAATTGGTTCTGGCTAAAGTCTGTCATTTGCGTGGTCGCGTATGAAAGTAATTCGGGAAAGTAACTATCAAGCATCTTGTATATATATGGGATAAGTCTAGATTGGGTGTAGACATTTCATTATAATCCAGATTGGGTGTAGGCACTTCATTTTAATCTAGATTGGGTGTAGACATTTCATTTTAATCTAGATTGGGTGTTGACATTTCATTT
>LGRX02031072.1:0-26584 GCA_001247695.2 Cymbomonas tetramitiformis | reverse complement strand
AAATACTTTCTAGAAAAGCCAACCTCCCACCTCCCACCTCCCTTTTTTATGAAAATATTTTCCACTTAAAGACTTTGATAACAAAAATAATGTAAAGAAGGATGTCTCGACAAAGTAATACGCAAATTTAAATAATAACGATAATAAATAATTCATTGCAATTCCACCGATATGACCCTCCCTGCCGATACCATTAATTTTGAGGTAAAGAGACAAATCACCATTGTCTCATTAGGGCCTCCCGTGGCATCGGCCCCACCATCGAAGGCAGTCCCAGCGGCGCTACCTTCTGCACTCGATGTCACTTGCAGATAACAACTTGAATTTGTTCCAAGCGACGAGTAACCTGACAATCGGCAAGGTTCATTGCCTAGGCATAGATTTAATGGCAACACAAATGAGTTGTTAAAATAATCCGTGCGAGATTGCATATGATTGGAACCCATCATTGAATATTGGTCACCTTGTGAATGTGTTATATTCATATACGCTTGTAAAGCACTATTTGGGAATGCGGGTGTAAGCACATTGTTCACACTCCACGAGTACCTAAACGTTCGATTTCCACCATATGTCTTTGATGGCAATTCAAAAACTTTTCCTATTCTATTTGTATATTTTGCGATTCCCGTTTTGTTGACGGCCATATAGTTTAATGGTCTCGTAATCGCGTAAGCTTTGTTCCAACAATTTACGGAAAGCGCAAATCTTACGTTCTTATTGTTAGTTGAATCACTTTGAAAAAAGGTTGTATAGTTTTCGAAAATGATGGTCAATGCACCTTTTGAAATCAATTCTTCAATATTTTGTTCCACGACCCCAGATGAGAATGATAGTGTGGTAATCGATGCCGAAACATTGGTGAGCGTAAAACTTGCATTTTGAGCAAATTGTTGCGAAGCCACGTCGGCGTCGGTAAATGTCCCAGGCTCTTGATCGTTTTCACCGTAAAGCAAACACGACACCGCATTATCGGTGAATAATCTAATTCTTATTGCGCCTAAAACCGATGTATCAATAATGGACGGCTCGCAAGTCCCCATAAAGCCTAAAAGATTGTTCAGGATGAACTCGCGTCCTTGTGCATTACCGCCGGCATCGTCTTCATCTGACGACCCTGTAATTTTGCCTGCGGCCAATTGAATTCCTTCGGACCCACAATAATTGGACAAAACTGTCCTATAAGTAATCTCATTTTCCAAATGGTCGCTGACCAACTGCTTGACTTGTTGTATATCACTCGCCTGCGCCACCGATTGATTCACGATGACCCCATTTATGCTTACCTCATAGCGAGAGAAGAGATTAAAGATTTCGGGCAAGAATGTGTGACACGTTTTGGGGCCACCTCCCGCCGCTGGAGCATATGTAAACGATTTATTGGTTTTGGCAAAAAATCTAATCGCAAATTTTCGAGTATCAATGAAACTATTTACCGGGAGATTCAGCTCAATGACGCCTCCTCCGGAATTTACTACGGTCGAGTTTGATGTTAACAATTCAAATTGGTTCTGGCTAAAGTCTGTCATTTGCGTGGTCGCGTATGAAAGTAATTCGGGAAAGTAACTATCAAGCATCTTGTATATATATGGGATAAGTCTAGATTGGGTGTAGACATTTCATTATAATCCAGATTGGGTGTAGGCACTTCATTTTAATCTAGATTGGGTGTAGACATTTCATTTTAATCTAGATTGGGCGTAGACTTCATTTTAATCCAGATTGGGTGTAGGCACTTCATTTTAATCTAGATTGGGTGTAGACATTTCATTTTAATCTAGATTGGGCGTAGACTTCATTTTAGCATACCTTGATGCCTGGAGGGCATTACATTTTACATCGATAATATTGCATGTGAACATTATTATGTAAATTCGACCGTTAGATATCAACATCTGACCGCAATGAACATATCTACCGGTTGGATTTGCGAAATAATGTTTTTTAAGCATCAAACAACAAAAACCATCGATCACCAACAACCTTTTGCTAGTCACCGCATACAAAAACATTATTTCACAATTTCAACCGTCAGATATGTTCATTGTGGTTAGATGTCGATATCTACCGGTTGAATTTGCGAAATGGTGTTTTGTTTTGCAACAAATAACAAACAACATCGATTCCGAACGGTTTTTCGCTAGTAATCGCATACAAAAACATTATTTCGCAAATTCAACCGTTAGATATGTTCATTGTGGTCGGATGTTGATATCTACCGGTTGAATTTGCGAGATGATGATTTTTTAAGCAACAAATGACAACACAAATTACGACCCGTCCCCCTATACCTATGTCTACACCCAATGGCACATTAAAATGAAGTGTCTACACCCAATCTAGGCCAAAATGAAGTGCCTACACCCAATCTAGATTAAAATGAAGTGCCTACACCCAATCTGGATTATAATGAAATGTCTACACCCAATCTAGACTTATCCCTATATATATATATTACATATAAAAATTATTGAGAATCGTGACTAATGACGTCAACCTTTAAAGAAAAACTAAAATATATGTTTCCGGCTCGTGCTTGTGTTATCAAACTTGACGGAGTGCGCCCATTTTCTTTGACTATTTGAAACATCAGCCGGCCACGTGAATCGGTCAATGCAAAGTTGATTTGAGACAACAAAGTTGGACTAATGATGACGCTATAGTTATTGTTTGCATCTAAGTATGTATACGAAGATTTGGACAAGTCATCTATACTTATTTTGAATAGTATATCACTAGAAATCATCTCACCGACTTGGCCATCACTAGCCTGAGATAAATTGACTACTTCTAAAGCCGAGCTAGATACCAACGATTGTGTTCGAAGATACAGTTCCCTAATGGTGTTCACACAATAGGGAAAATAGCCTCGCATAACCGTGCCCGATACTTTCCGAAACATAGGCTCTAATTGACTCAATTCAGATTTCCCTGTGAGGTCTCTTTCTCGAACAGGATTTCCGCCTAATAGTTCACTAGAATCATTGTTGAGTGCATCATTCAAGGTGCTAGTAAATGGACTTAAAGCTGCTTGCAAAGTTCCCGTGCATCGAGCTATACTTTTGGTAGAGAAAGAATATAACTCAAATTGGTCTTCTAATGCGGTATTAAATGTCAATTCTATCAATTTCAGATTTGCATCGGCACCGGTTGATACACTTGATGTTACGGTAACGGCGGATCCTGCATCAGTTAATTGTGTGTTGATGGCATCGTCTATAGCGGCTAGGATTTGTGTGTCGTCTAGTGTCTTAGGAAACGGAAAGTTTTGTGGAGTAATTTCGATTGGGTACAATTTGTTGGTATTGGCAGTTTTGTCTCCAACGAAAAAGGTGTTGTTAGTTTGATTTATATCATAAAATGTTTTCTCGATGTAAAAGTCATTTACGGTAAGTTGCAATTGGTCCGTCGTCTTGTATGCAAACGACTGGCTCGGTATATTGTATTGGCCTAAACGTGAATCCAGTAGGCTATTCTGTTCACTATTGAAAAATAACATTTTTGAAAATCTTGTGACATTCATTAGTGATATATATTATTATATGTGTACATTATTTTTAACATAAGTCTTGAGCTCGTTCTCATTCATTTGCGCATATTTGTAATAATCTTCTTGTGACTCACGTGGTCGTGCATTGGGTATCGATTTGTGTTGATACCACTCGTCAAATTTCGTGGGATTGAGCATATAGCCTTTGATTGTGTACACTAGAATGGAATCTGGAATGTGTGGGTGCAATTCCTTATAGTGTTTGAAGTAATTACACATCAATTCTTTTTGGCGGTCGGTATAGCAAGTTTCGGGTATATCTTTGATACGATTCATCTTATAATACTAATGATAAATTTCCAAATATTCCGTTCCGCAAAAAAAGGGAGGTTGGGCGGTGGGAGGGCTTAGTTTTTGAAAACTTTTCTCTAATGAAGATAAAATAATATAATATATATTTGTGATTTCTAAAATACTTTTCAAAAAAGCCAACCTCCCACCTCCCACCTCCTCGGGACCTGTGAACCACTTTGGTGAGGCCACCTCACGAAAGTGGTGCACGAAAGTGGAAAACCACTTCTGTGAATCACCAAACCAGGTTTCGTGATTCACCAAAGGGTGCGGATCTTCACCAAAGTGATCTCGGTCGATGCGAATACTAAAGTCGCGGATCGATGGAAAGATCTCGACGAGGCGCATCTTTTTGTCCAGAAATCGAGTATTCGCATCGACCGAGTACACTTTGGTGAGCCAAAAACCCTTAATTCCACTTTCGTGAGTACCTTTCGTAGGGGGGGTATCCCTTAGGGCTTCTAGGGTCGAAGGGGGTAGAGAACCGATTTTCACTCTCAAGAGTGCTTCAATCCGCAAGATTCACAGTTGAGAGTTTTCAATCTGGCGGTGAAAGCAGAATTTTGCCTGGGGTATAAATCTTATAATTCAACGTTACGATTTTGAAGATCTCTGGGAAGATAGCTTCCAGGTCATTATAGCACCTGGACATTATGACCAATAACCAAATGCCCTGTGGGAATCTTTTTTTTTCAGCCAATAATCTGGCCGCGATGTAGCGAATATCCAAAAGGGTTACATTCACTAAAATGCGAAAATGCGAAAATGTGCACCAATGTTCGTGCTGCGATGGCTTTGACCTGGCAGGCGAATTCGGAGATCGTGATTATAACTGAAAGTTATCTAACGGTGAGGGGTCACCGACGTAGGAGGGGGCACATCAACGGTAGATAACTTCGGTTATCTACGTTAGTGGGAGCGGAGCATTTAGGGCTCGCCAACGGAGTTGGCGGCTCCACTCTTTGACCTCTGGTTTGTTGCCCGTAAGTTTTGTCCTACAGGTATACGCGTTTCGAGTTACATTCACATTGAGCATTAGAGTTTCTTCTCTTTATTTCTCACATTATCATTATATATTTTTCAGCATGGACTCCCTCTCTGACGACGCCCTGACCCAGCGTATCGCGGAGCTTCGCGCGACTGAGGCCGGCAAGAGCCTGCTCGAGAAGATAGCTTCCGCTTCGCCAGACGACTTCACGCCCGAGGAGGTATCTCTCAACAACAGGCTCTCCCTGTTTCTGGCGGAGCAGGAGCGTAGGCAAGTCCGCGCTCAGTATGCTGCTCATATCCACGGCCCTGGACCAGCCGACCTTACTGTCCACGCTAAGTTGGACGAGCTCCTTTCAGCCCATGGTCCCGCCCGTCGCGAGCTGCCGGGTGCGAAATGTGATTTCAAGGACAAGAATGGCAGCGACAGCAACGCAGCCAAACGCACATGGGAGTTCGCCAACAAGGCCGACGAGATCTTCTTCAACTCATCGCGCAGCGTGGAGAAGGCAGCGCAGGCAGTGCCGGATTCGATCGCGGAGGAGGTGAAGGAGAGCCTCGAGAAGGCAAAAGCCCAGCTCACGGAAGGTATGAAACTATGTGAACAGCGTGCTCAGGTGGCCTTCATAGCCTTCAAAGATGGGTGGAATGTCGCGAAGGAATTTTCTGAGGAAATGGTGACTTTGTCTGAGGAAGATGAGAAGCGTTACAAAAAAGCAAAAAAGGCTGCTGAGCAACGCGCTGCTGAATCTAAAAAAGCTCGTAACAACTGGAAGCCTAGGACGTATGGGAAAGGCAATTTTGCTCAGCAATGGTACCCTAGGCAGGACCCCCCCTTTAAGGGCGGTAAGGGCAAGGGCAAAGGCCCTCCAGTTTGTTACTCTTGCGGACGCTCTGGACATATGTCCAACCAGTGCCCATATGGAGCCCAAGCTCCCCCAGCTTAGACAATGACGAATGATTATGTATTAATTTTTTCAGAAGACCGTTTGGTCGTGCGCGATTTGCCCTGACACTGTTTAGTGTGTATTCGTCCGCTCGTTCGAGCGTTTGTCGCTGTTTAGCGTTGCTGGATGTCTCGATCCGGCGTTGACACCCCCCCCTCGTTGTGGGAGCGGTAGAAATCGTAGCTGCAGGTGATGATGAGCGGGGAGAGTACGAGGAAGGGGCTCCTTCTAGCCCTTCCCCTCGAGGACGTCTTCGTTCGAGATTGTCTTTTTGGAGCACGTTCTGTAATGCAGTTGTGCTTCTATGGATCACTTTCGGTGTATCCCTCCCGTGGATTGATGGCCCTCCTCCTGCCAGGTCCTTTCCTAACTCACCACTGGCCGAGCGGGAATTCGAGTTCGTGACTGAGGCAGTAGCTAGCTTGGTCAGCACCGGCGCTGCATACGAAGTCCCTGATCGCCCTATTGTCGTTTCGCCCCTTAGTGTGGCCTATCGTGATCTTGGCCCTGGCGTCCCTCCTAAGAAGCGGTTAATCTGGCATGGCCGTTACGTTAACTCGTATTTGTTTGTGAAGAAGTTTAAGTATGAGGGGCTCGCGATGGTTAGAGACTTGCTTGAACCGGACGGCTTTATGTGGTCGTTCGATTTCACTTCCGGCTACCACCACGTTGAATTGCACGCTGACAGTCAGCAGTACGTCGCTTTCGAATGGCAAGGCAAAAGTTTTATTGTTACGCAGTGTTGCCGTTCGGTTTAGCCTGTGCCCCGTACATATTCACTCGAATCGGTAGAGAGTTGGCGAAGCGATGGAGACAGCAGGGAATGAAGCTGATTCACTATTTGGACGACTATATATTTTTTGGTGTTGCCATAGCCGGCTCTCTTGCAGTTTTTCTTTCACAGCAAGCCACTGTTCTTGCCGACTTGTTTTCAGCAGGATTTCTAGTCAACCTTGAGAAGTCGGTTTTGCAGCCAATGCAACGTCTAGCTTTCCTCGGGATGGGGATCGACTCAGTGCGAGGCTTATTCTACACGCCTCAACAGAAATGGAACTCGTTGCAGTCTCGTATCGCAGCGGCTCTTCGTACTCGCCGTGTTAAAATCCGTGCTTTTGCCTCCATAGCAGGCAAGGTGATGTCCCTGCGGCTGGCCTTGGGTAAAGCAGCCTTTATGTTCACTCGTGAGATGTATTTTGTTATCGAGGCAGCGGCGCGCTGGGATGCTTATATTTCTCTTCCTGATGAGGTTGTTTCGGAGCTTGAGCTGTGGGCTAGCACAGGAGCAGAGGGATTCACTTCCGGCATATGGGCCGTAGTGGCCCAAGTTTTTTGCAACTTTATTTGGACCGATGCAGGTGCCACAGGATGGGGCGGTTGGTTAGCCCCACTCGGGGCCCGAGAGCGGCTCGATGCTAGAGGTCACTTGTCTCTAGCTGAGAGGTTTGAATCGTCCACTCTGCGGGAACTTATTGGTGTGCTCCGTACTCTTCAGTCTTTGGCTCGATTTGTGTACGGCACGACGGTGCACCTTCACACCGATTCTCAGGCAGCGTGGAGGATTCTCACTAAGGGCTGCAGTAGTAAAGCCCCACTGCATAAGCTGGCAGTTGAGATTTTCTGGTGGTCGGTTCGTAACAAGGTGTGCCTAGAGGTTTCTTGGATTCCTCGAACACTCAATGAGTACGCAGACTTTCTAGCGGGGATTTACGACAGTGACGATTGGATGCTCTCAGTCTACTGCTTCAGAGTGCTCGATGACTTGTGGGGACCGCATACCGTGGACCGTTTTGCCACTGACAGGAATCACTTGCTTCCGAGATTCAACAGTAGGTGGTGGTGTCCTGGCACAGAGAATGTTGACTGCTTCCTTTTAAATGATTGGTTTCTGGAGAATAATTGGTGCAATCCTCCCTTCGGCCTAGTGGGCCAGCTCCTGCGATGCTTAATCCGCCACGGTGCTCGGGCTACAGTTATTTGCCCCCGATGGACGGGCCGCCACTGGTGGCCCTTGTTGTGCCCTGATGGTGTTCACTTCGCCCCCTTCGTGGTAGATTGGAGAGAGCTTCCTACGGACTCGATCGAGCCCCTTTTCTGCCCGGGGGCGGGGAGAGCCAATGAGGCAGCTGTGGGCCCCCCGTCCTTCAGGGTGTTGGCCCTCAGGATTGACGGGTCCCTTGCTTGGGACTTTGTAATGTGCAGGTGGAGCTCTGGCCACGGCTCTTTGGGACCAACTAAAAGTGAGTCCCCGAGACCCCCTCGAGCAATCTCTCCTCCGCTCGATGAAGGCAGGTATGGTCTCTACTAGAGCTCCTGGCACGTGGGACGGCAGTTATCTCAGCGTCATACGGCGGTACCGAGCTTTTTGTGCCGCCCGCACTCCACCTCGGGTGCCAGTTCCTGCCGAGCCAATCACGGTGTGCCTATTTCTCCAGCTGGTGGCCTCGGATGCGAAGTCATATGCCTTAGTTAAGTCGGCTTCGGGCGCCCTGTTCACCTTGCACGAGCTTGCACCGGTTCCCGTGTCGGAGATCCCCACGAAGCACCCTTTGGCTAAGGGGATCAGAGAGGCGGCTAAGCGACGTATCGGTCTTAGGCTGGTAAACCAGAAGGAACCCTTGGAGGGCGATGTCTTGCGGTCGGGTATCCTCCTGTATGTTCCGGATGCCACTATTGCCTCTCTTATTGCTCTCACCTCAGCGGCTATGGTCTCCACTATGTGGACGGGGTTCTTGCGCTATAAGGACATACAGTTTGTGTGGGTCCCTCTGGTTAAGTTCTATGAGACTCATATGGAGATGTTGTTGATTGAGAGGAAGAATGATCAGTTCCGGTTTGGAGATGTGGTGTATATTGCTAGGGGGCAGCACCGCCCTTCTTGCCCCGTGTACTTGTGTGAGACTCTGATTAGCCGTGGTGGTTTCACCGGTATGGTCAACCTGTTTCAAGGCTGGGATGGCAGACTGGCCAGGTTCCACCCTGACACAACCCCGCTCAACGGCCGCCATATGGAGTATCCACAGTGCCGTGCAGTGGTCCATAAATTTCTCCAGCGGACCACTGGCCTGTCTGCAGCAGAGGTGCAGACTCGGTGGGGCACCCAGTCCTTGAGATCCGGCGGTGCTACTACTGCCGCCAAGCAGGTGGACTTCCGCCTGTTCCAGCAACACGGCGCATGGCATACGGCAACCAGTGCGCACAGATACATTCTGGATGACACCGAGACCAGACTCTCAGTTACTAGATGCCTAGGCAATTAGCCTGTTCCTGAAGCCCCAAGTTGGCCGGCCACAGGCATGAGCCTGTGGCCCCTGTTATTTATTAACAGTAATTATTATTTTGGTGTTGCATCCATACCCGATCTTGTGTAGCTCCAGACTAGTGGGCTCCCTACCCGTCACTTGTGAGTGTGTGGGTTAGGTGTAGGCTCCCGAGTTAGATCGGGGTCCCTGACTGTGCCCTTCTAGGCGGGCACGGGACAGGCAATACCTTGCTGCCTGAAGGGCTTCGGCCTTAGGCAAGGGGGACAGTGTCTCTGGACACTCCCTATTGGGACTCTCAACTCTTATTATTATTGTGAGATATAATATAACGTATTATATCGGGTGCGGTCACTGAATATCTTTCATACAAGTGTAAACTGATTATAAAGATAAACGAATATAAGGTGTCTGTGACCTAGGGATCTGTCACCTAGTATTGTACGAGTACTGGTACAGCTAACGGGAGTCAGAATAGTTATGACCTACGGGTCACTGAATCCAGCACACCACCCTGTGACTGTACATAGTGCTGTTACAGGTGGCAGAGAGCGGAGCACAGACAAAGCAAATTGTTCCGAAACCCGCACACGGAACACTCAACCCTCAGAAGCCTGAAAGAGGGAGAAATGAAAGGCCCAACGGACAGGGACAATGCAGATGCAAAAGAGTGGGTGTCGTGGCTTACTGAGGAGGCCAAAAAAGAAAGGTCGGCAGCGCACAAGGTAGTAAAGCAGCACTGGCAACAAGCCAAGCAAAGACACAACAACAAAACAGTAAAGGAATACTGGAACAACCAAAAAAGATACCACAAAAGGATATATACCAAGGCACAAGAAACAGGCCATGCCCCCACGGCGAACATACAGGCTCTACAGGACAGAGAGGGCAACCTGGCTGTAGGCCACGGGAACATCGCTAACGCACTAGCAGACCACATGGCCCACTCGGCACCATACAGGATGGAGCACCGAAGTCCACCCGACTCAAAACCTCCACCATGGGAAGACCCAGCTCACAGGGAGCACCTCATAAAGATGCCAAGACCAGACCCCAGTGGGCTGGACCTCACGATAAGTAGACAGGGCTACGCCAAAGCGGTACGCACCCTAAACAACAACAAGGCACCAGGCCCCACCAGGACCCCGAACGAAATTCTTAAGTACATGCCAGAGGACTTCCATGATGCACTACACGCACTCATGCTGGAAATGTGGAACAGCAAGCATGTCCCCCTCACCTGGAAAAAAGGGACATTCTGCTTCCACCACAAGAAAGGGGATGTCACCTTACAGCAAAATTACCGACCCATAGCCCTGCTTGAAGGGGTATTCAAACTATACACCTCGCAGATAGCAAACATGCTCTCCACGTTCTGCGAAACGCAGGGAATACTAGCCCAGGCGCAGGAAGGCTCAAGGGAAAAAAGGAACACACTTCGACAACTCACCAGGGTAACCAATGCGATTGAGGATGCAAATGTCTCAGGAAGAGAACTGCATGGCCTGTATGTAGACTTCGAAAACGCGTACGGCTCAGTGGACCACAACAAATTACTCCATACGATGCAATACCTTGGAATACCCGACGAACTCACACAGGTGGTGCGGGATGTCCTGGGTACACATAGCCACGACACAATGTCCATGAACACCCGAGTAGGAGGGGAAACCTCACACAAAACTGTACAGGTGCAAAGAGGACTCCTCCAGGGAGACAGCATGAGCCCCCTCCTTTTCATAATATACCAGGAACCGTTGCTAAGATGGCTAGAGGTGGGAGAGCACGGGTACCAACACAAGTATGCAGCAGAACAAGAAAGGCTGGGCCCCCTCAGGACGACTGCAGGGGCGTTCGTCGACGACCTACTCATACTGTGCCCTACGATTCACCACATGAGAGCTCAGCTACACAAACTGCAAGCATTCTCACAGTGGAGCGAACTCCGAATTAACCTCACCAAGTCAGCCATAACCGGCATAAAAAATGGGGTCTCCATACCTGAACAACTCCACAAAGACCTCAAAATGCTAGGACTGGACGGCAAGCCAAGCCACTTCAAAGTACTCAAGCCAGACGACACGTACAAATACCTGGGAGTACTACTTGCATTCACAGGCAGGTGGGACAAGGAAAAAGAGGCCGCTAAGGAAGAGATGAACCACAGAATACAAGCTCTACTGCGCTCCCCTCTGACACCTGACCAAAAGGAATACTCCCTTCACTCCGCAATACTGGGGAAATTCAGATATGGATTGCACCTGGGGCTGTACACAGCGGGCGAAATAGACGAATTCAACAAAATAATAGGGGGGGCCACAAAAAATATACAAGGCCTGCCCCGCAACGGAACGCCAAACATTTTCACCACACAGGAAAAGGAAAAGTACGGCTTGGGAATGGTGCCACTCCAGGCAGTCTACGCCCAGTCGATTTGGAGCGGACTACTGGAGGCCATGCACAGCGAAGAAGACAAAGGGACGGTACGGGGCCCGGCTTGGAGGCAAATAAACCTAAAGTCGAGACTCAGGATGTCCCATGTCAGCAGGTCCACTAGAGGACTGGTAGAATACCACAGCACCACACGCAGGAACTGTACAGACCTCGACAAACTCTGGGGGGGGCACCAGACAAAACACAACACACTGAGAAAACTCAATGCCCTACTCAGATACAACATTACGCCCCAGGGGACTGAAGGAATGCTCAGACAACTCCAGACCCCAATACCAAAGATAATGGAACAGCTAAAAGGGGCGACCAGAAGGAAGTCCGATAAAGAAATGGAGGGAACAACAAGAAAAACGAAAGCAGGCAAAATAATTGATGGGGATATACCGATGCCACCAGACTGGCAGGCGAAGTGCACAGACCAAACTGCCAGGCTCACAATACCCAAGGACACGCCAACGGCGATAAACTTCACAACGTGCTTCAAACTTTTCGCACATTTCCCGGACCTCGCACTCCTCACTACCCGAGATGGCCAACATGCGATTAGCCAGGTGAACGTCAGGGAACAATGCACAGATGCAACCCTCAACACAGACCGCAGTGCCATAGCAAAAGGCCTGGCACACTTATACCCATACCTATGCGAAGCCCAACCGAGGGATATAGCGAAGCCGGGGGACTTTTACGACGATCTCACAAACAGACAGCTGAAGCAACAATACAGGAGCATGCCCAGGGAAGGGCCGCTAGACTCCCACGCAGTGCGAACTAACCTCCCACTCCTCAACTCGGAACAGCTGAGGGCAAAAATGACCGAATGGGAAGCAAGGCAGGTCCCCAGGGAAGAGATTCACAGGCAACTCTCCCTGCACCCGCTCACAAGGATTAACGAAACGGAGAATACCGGCCCAGCACAGGAGGGGGAAGAGGAAGAACTTCAGCCCCTCTACACACGCTCACAAACTAAATGGATAGATGAAATAGACCCCATGGCCGAAAAACTTGAGACAGGCCTCGAGAAAGGCCGGATGATAGACAAGCCGAAAGAGATTGTGGCAATAAGGACCCTGCTCGTTGACCCAACAGACCCACTCTCCCTGATGACACAGTACAGAACTCAGTGGAGACACTCAGAGGGGGATGACTCCTACTCGTGGAGTACAAGAGAAACCATAACGGACTACCTGAAACTAGCCAAACGAAGGGGCCAAAGCGCGACCACCTTCCTAACCCTGAAGAGAAGACTGCGAGCAAGGGGCTCCCAGGTGACCCACCCCACAGGCCTCAGAGAAATACTGTCCGGAAGGCCGCACCTGGGACAGGCCTGGCCCACACTACATGCAGAGAACCTAATACTGGACCCGACAGAAACCAACCCAGAACAAGACATACAGTAGAAACTCTATTGTTTTTTATTGTTTTTTTGGCAAGTGAAAAACAATTTGAAAAGTACAACTTTTTGGGACACATCAATTATATATTTTTGAAATTTATCCTTATCTTTATCTTCGAGGTACGCCGTTTTAATTATTTAGATTTGAACTTTATCATTATCTTTGCCAGCCTTGAAATGCGGTTACCGCGTTAAATTTTAAATAATGTGTTGTCTGTTTGTCTCAGCTCGCTGGTAGTCTTGCAACATGTACAAAGTTCGGGTGTTTTCTTGCAAAGGATGCAGAGCGCACCAGACATGTTAAAGATAAAGTGGAAAGTGAGGCCGCTGTCGTGCATCAGGTTCTGATAGATAGTGCTACCGTGCGGGCGTAGGCTGGCGTAGCGGCCAGCTATTTGTAAGTAGAACGTGGCGGTCTGAGAATGTACGTATATGCTTGATATTTGAAAATGGCGCTTTCAATAATCTCACAGCGTGCTTACCGAGTTTGTTTTTCGCTTTAACATTATTTCTGCTCGGCCACGTCTGTCCGAGGCGCGGAATTAAATACGTATTTTATCTCTATGTTTGCCAACTGTGAACAGACGAGATCCAATATTCGATTTTGAGCTTATTTTTTATCTTTTCACGCGCATCTGTCGCATTTAAAAAATTAATTCGAAATCTATCTTTACAGCGATTTTTTTAAAGAAATTAATTATATAATTAAAAAAGTAATAGAGTTTCTACTGTAGTGGACAACAGCGGGCACCACTGCCAGATACGGCTGGAGGGGGAACTCGCCCACAGCTACCACAGGAATGGGAAATACATAGGCACCCTCACGAAAGAAAAGCTTCTCAGACTACACGAAAGGTACACCCAGGCAGTGGGTACCACGGACCACCAAACCCCACACCAGCGCACACTACGCACTGAAATGTGGGAGGACCATAAAATACATGTCTCCACGTTTGAAGAGGAAATAGGGCACCTCCTCATAAGATACTCAAGCAAAGAGGAAAAGGAGGAACGAAAAAAGAACCTGCAAAACCATTGGACATTCCCTGCCCAGATGCAAAGGGCACTACAACAAGCATTCGGAATTACCACCGAACTATTCGCCTCGCCCCTCAATGTCCACCACAACACCACAACGTACTACGCCAAGTATGACAGAGACAAGGTGTTCGGGGCCAGAGGCTCGGCCTGGACTACCAACTGGATGAAACTGGGAGCCTACCAGTTCAACCCAGAATACACGCCACAGGACCTCAAAAAGGCACTGGACTTTGCCATAGCGGCCACCACCACACAAGAACCGGTGTTCGGGGTCGGGGTGTACCCGACATATGAGAAAACCCCGTACAGAAAGCTGTACAATGCACATGCAGGGCACCTAATACACGAACTATTGGAAATACCACAAGGCAAGTTCACATTTCTACCCCCTGACCACTGGATGGGTGCCACCCACCAACAAGCGAAACAATGCAACTGGAACCTCAGGGTGCTGATAGTGGCCAACAAACAGGGATGGCAAGCACACTGCGGGGACCCAGACGCTGCTGCAGACTGTATAAGGAGGGCACTCACAACCTGCCCGCAAAGCAAGGTCCGCACCACCTCAGCTGTCAAGCAGCCGATGAGGGAGGCAAACCTACACGATGTGAATGAACCAAACCGGGAAGGACGCACCCCCAACGTGGACTGTATGGTGGACACAAGACCATGGCAGCGATACGAACTCCCGGAAGTCAAGACAAAGGACATGACGGACGCGATGGGGAAAATGTGCAGCACAGGGCCACACTTGCGGAACGACCTATGCCCCCAGTGCTGCAACGTACAAGCAGAAGTGGAAACCTGGTGGGAGGACAGCCACCTCCACGTGGAAGAAGGACCAGCCAAATGGGAACTCCTCCCCGGAAGCAGGGGAGGTAAATGGAACATACACCCCCCCACAGTACAACAGGTGGTGGAAGCGAACACTTTACACACCAGGCTTACAAGACAAAATGACGCCCAAATGATATGGGACAAAGTAGCGAGGTCAAAAGTTGTCAGATACCCCACCGACTTCTGGCCCGAACACGAACCGGGAGCCCAAGGAAGGAGATGGGAATTGACAAGAGACCAAACAGAGGACCCCAGGAACCGAGCCCCGAGAGACGCACCAACCCAATTGACGTACCCCTCCCCTCAAAGGGCACACAAAGCAACCTCGTACCTTTACACGGACGGGAGCAAAAGAGAGATAGAAACAGAAGAAGGGGGCAAAGAATGGGCCTCAGGAGCCGCTGTATGGGACCCCAGGTCTGGGGAAGGGGAAGCCCACATGATTCGATGGGAAGGCGAAGACCAAGAGGTGAACAGAGCCGAACTTCTCGCCATACAAAAAGCAGTGACTCTCCCGCCACCACCGAGTGGCAACGCACTCACCATTTGCACGGACAGTGCCAACTCCATTAGACAACTGGAGAGCATGAGAACGAAACCCCACAACATGGAGCACCACCAGCAAAGGGACCTCCTGTATGCCATACTGGTCAACATTGAGGCATTAGTAGCGGCAGGGCACACTGTCTCGCTGCTAAAAGTCAAGGCACACACGGGAATTGTGGGGAACGAAAAAGCCGACGAGGCAGCCAAACAAGCCTGTACTACGGGAACCCTCACGGAAGCGTGGGATAATAACGAGACAATAAACGTCAAACCCATGATACCAGACGAGGACTCGGGCAGCAGAGAGCTAAAAGGAAAACTCGCGGTACAAAAACACGTAACCACACTACTCCGTAAAAGGCAAGCCCGAGGGAGTAGCAGACTCTCAGCAAAAATGACCGACCTCCAGGGAGAACCCTCAACCTGGACCCACCAACCGAAAACTGAGCGCAGCTTCAGATGGGAAGCGCACCATGACCAAGCGCAACAAACTGAAGAGGAACAAACGACAATACGGGACCTAGTGCCCAACCAGCAGCAGCAGGCCAACCAGACCCGAGACGAAGAAGACAGGCAGATAAAAGCCATGATGGAACAAACGGAGGAAGAGGAGATGCTCCTCATGCGAGAGGTGCAGGAGCACCAAGAGCACCAAGAAACAGAGGGCCGCAGGGACCCCACCCGAGGAAACGAACCCGAACCCACAGAGGTACCACCCTCAGAAGAGGAGGAGATATTTAAAGAACTCAACGAGCTCGCGGAGGGACTAGAAGTGACCCAAGAGGAGCACAATGACGAGGGAATTTTCGACATACTGAGTGAACTCATTGAGCAGCGGGAAAAACCACAAGAGAAGACGAATGAAAGACAAGCCCACCATGACCGTGTCACAGAGGAGTCCAGAGTCCATACAATGATGGAGGACCCGATGCCCAGAACAAGATGGAAACAGCGAAAACACGATATAACACACAGCAGAACAGAAAAAAGGAATGCCCCCTCTGTACAAGAGGGCGGGACCACCGACAGCTGGCTAAACGAAACAATGAAGCACCTCAAAGGAGACACGCCACTACACAAAGTGGCGAACGGCTTCTGGAAACGAGCCACATTCGCGGCACGAAAAACAATACTCAAATGCAGACTGAGAATACTGCCAGCACAAGACTATGAGACAGCAAAAAACTCAGCCGAAGGGGGTGGGAAGTGCACCCTGGAGGGATGTGGACACAAAGGGGTGGACTACGCAAAGGGCTTCCTCATGAGGGTAGGGCACGCCCTAGGCGGATGCAACAACCCACAAATGCGAGGGATGTTCTCGGACAGGGCAGATGCCCACGCAGATGAGCTAAAACACATACTTGACCACCATAGGAAGGGGGGATGCAAAGTACTCGCCTACACCGGAAAGAAGAGGGACCCAGGGGTTAAGCCAAGGGTACTCCCAAATTACATACTCACCAGAGGACAATGCAGACACGACGGGAAGGACAACCCAGGCAGAAACGATGGGCCCGACACAATACCAAGTATCGTAGACATAGTCATGATAGAGGGCCTAGAGGACCTGGAGGAGGGATGGGAATGCACGCAACAGGAAGCACCAGCAAGGGTAAAAAACCTACACCTCATTGAGGTGGCCCACACCGATGACGAAAAGTGGGGACCCAAACTCCTGGAAAAATACATGAAATACGGACCGCTGCTACAACTACTACGCAGACACGGATTCCGTGCCAAACTTCATGTGTTCGCAGTGGGCAGAACAGGCACGGTGTACAAACACAACCAAGACATACTCGAGCAACTCGGACTCAACAGAAAAGAGGCCACACAAGCGCTACAGAGGATACATGACCTAACGGTAAACTATGCACACAGCACCTACCAGCTATACAGAAGACTCAGACAGGAAAAGCAAGAGAAGGAGAAAGATAAGAACCACCCAGTATAAATTGTCCCATTAAGGCCGCCACCAGTGGCGGTCCGGCCCAGAGTAGGGCCGGGGAAATTAATTTACTCATACGCCCGACGGGCGTGGTTTTTTCTTTTTCTTTTTTCTTTTTTCCGAAACAACAAACAGCTAAGAGCTGGAAACCGCTAGAGGGAGGCCTGTGCTTTAGCCAGGGCGGTCCCTTCCTAAAACTGCTGCTAGGTAACTGCTAACAAGCTAAGTTCCTACAGCTCAATCTTGCAGATACTCAGCCACTTTGAAAGTGGTCTACAGAGTTGCAGAGTTCACCAGAGTTGAAGAAGTTGTCAGTGTCAAAGAAGTTCAACCAGAACCAGAGCCCAGAAGTCATAATCCAGAACCAGAGTCCAGAAGCCAGAGTCCAGAACCAGAAGCCAGAAGCCAGAGTCCAGAAGTCAGAGCCAGGAAAAGATTCGCGGAGCAAAATCAGAAATTCCGAAAATTGAAAATCAGAATCCAAACCCGCCGAAACCAAAGATGGAAAAGAAATGCCGAAAGTAAAACAGTACGGCAAGGCAGGCAGACTGTTGGCAGCCACCCCAGTGGGATGTACTGCTGCGGTGAATTCAGGGGCTCGATCGAGCACCACCGAACCCTGAACCGCTGACACACATGTAAGACACATGAGTGCGGGCAGGGCTAGAGATGCAAAAGAAAAGAACCTCGGCATTGTTGCCACACCGACACGTGACCGTGTAGCCGGTGGGGCCGAGGGAATCTCGTCTCCGGAAAAGGAATAGCTGTCGGAGCCGTCGTCATCGTCGATCACGGAAAGCTCTCCCGGGTGATTCGAGCCGTGAGAAGGCTCAATCGAACACAAATGAAGGGAAGGGTCAGGGCATCCGGGCATCACCCGGTCCATAAAAGACACTCGTAGCGGTTCCTCGAAAGGAGAATCGAAAGAAGCGGGGTCCGATGCCGAAACAGGGTAAAGTCCAGCGTCGATCTCGCGATTGGCAGGTGGTGGTTGCGCATCGCACACCACCTGCGGCACAGACAAAGTGCCGATGTGCAGTGGTGGCTGCTTACCAGCTGTGGTAGCACCACCGACCTGTGCAGCCGTAGCCGCAGACCGCAGGGACTCGAGTACTCCCCGTGCATCTGATAGCACATCTCCCATGCCGGCGCCCGAAGCACCATGACCCAAGCCCGCATAGTGTGCACGCAATCCCACGTCGCGCCGTACCGGGTAGGTGAAAGGCTCAGGATCGGTACGCACCAGCGGCTGTTCGTGCTCATGGCACAAGTCAGCGAACTCTTCGTCGTTCTCGTTGTCGAAGGCGGTTTGAAAGGCCGAAACGACCTCGTCTAGGTCCATGGCGGCATCCCGTAGGTCCACATCGCACGAACCACACACCTCAGGGCAACGTGCAGTGTCGTGAAAGTGCCCAGGGCAGAGGGGGCACTCCTGAACGAAGGCCGAGGATGCGGAGTGAAAAGAAATGCTCCTAGCACCCTGCGGCTTCATGCCTTGAGGCCAATTCCCGCCCTTCGGGAGCGGGGATGCCGCGAAGCGTTGCTTCCATCCCACGTGACGATTACGTCCGTGAAACTTACCGTCGGTCCGACGGTTTCGTTCGTCGCGCCACTTGGACGGTGGAAATCTCACACCACCGCCCCCATGCCTACAGTAATACCTCACATTTAAGGAAATGCTAGGTTAAGGAAACAGCCAGCTTTTCGGGGGGGTGGGGGGTCGGAAAAATGCGAAAAAAGCTGGGCTGGAAAAAAACATTAAGAAAATGTACCCAAATAAGGAAATGAAGGCTGCCGAATCATTTCGTTAACGGAAATCGGAATGTCATATTAAGGAAACGAAGGCTAGCTGAACATCAGAAAATTCCATTATTATTAAGGAAATTGTAGCTGAATCTAAGGAAATTATAGTCGATATTTCATGAAATTCTGAAAATTTTCAATGGCAAATAAAGGCTTTTTCTGCACCGCGTTTATTATTAAGGATTATTGGTTAATGCACGATAGCTACAGTCCTATGTTGCATGATACGCCCCCCCCGCGGTGTCTCACGCGGGGCGCAAATTACGCGTAAATTACGTATTTAGGGCCTTGTGAGTTTTACGCGTAACACGTAACACGCCATAGGAATCTCACCCAAATATAGGCTGAAATTCAACCTATATATGAGCTGAAATTCAACCTATATATGAGGCTATATATGAGCTCAAATTCAGCCTATACATGAGGCTATATATGAGCTGAAATTCAGCCTATATATGAGCTGAAATTCAGCCTATATATCACCTGAAATTCAGCCTATATATGAGCTGAAATTCAGCCTATACATGAGGCTATATATGAGCTGAAATTTAGCCTATATATCCCACTTTGCAAGTCAGCATGCAATTCTCGCAGTTCCTGGCGACTGCTCGGATCCATGCTGAATTTAAGAGAATGCGCTGGCTGACTGCGCTTTCCAGTCCCTAAAAAGAAATGGATTTAAGAGAAGAGGCTGGCTGACGCTCGAATCGCGTTTCCTATTCGTTAGTAATTTCGGTAAGAGGCTGACGCTGGCAGGGGGGGGGGGGGTCAGAAAAATACGAAAAAAGCTAGGCTGGCTCCAAATTCCTGTTTCCTTAAAGGTGAGGTATTACTGTACGGGAAAAATCACTCCGTGGCGGCGGTGTGTCGGGTGCAATTCCGCGCTCGTCATGACGGAGGGAGGTGAGTAGGGTAGAGGCCTCACCAATGATACGAGCGAACTCCTCGAGGAAGTCCGAGATGTCACTCTGTCCGTCACCTGCGTAAGCCAATCCGAGAGGCGTGTGCGTCGGGACAGGCGCGGCTGCCTTGGGGCGGGTGGAAGGGCCATTAGGGTTCGCGCACCACCACACCTCTAGAACGTGAGTGTACACCTCCTCGATGCTCACCTTCGCCAACTCGGTGTCCAGGCGAAGCGGGGTAATTACCTCCTTGTAAAACTCGACGTCCAGTGCCGCAAGGAGTTGCCTTTTGGCGGCTTCGTCGTCCAGGGGGCCCGCTCCGCTAGCCGCGATGGCCTTCAGGCATTCGTCAAATTGCGCGACCAAGGGTTCAGGGTCGTTAGACGAACCAAAAGAAATGCTTAAAAGCTCCTCGTGGTGGCGGAGCGGCCGATGCCCAGGCGGCAGAAGCCGCTTGGTGATCTCCAGCAAGGCACGCTTGCCGTCACGCGGAGAAATTCGGGCCGAAGCGTCAACCCACCTTCGAGCTGGAGAATGTGGCGTTGTCAAAGAGACCAACGCACGAAGTAAACTGTCGTTGAAGATCGGGTGAACCTCCTTGGTGACGTCCACGAGGTCAAAAATGTCCTCGTTGGCGCTGTCCTTGTTGACAAACGATGCTTCCAAGGCAGTGACCAAGGAATCCCAAAGAAGTTGTCGATGTGGTTCACTTCCGGAAAATGAGGACGCCTTAGTACCTAAGGTGTCCTTCGCAACACGCTTCACAACGTCAATGTCCCAAGACGATTGCAAAACGGCATTGCTGCGTGTCCTGTCAGCAGCAGCGAGCGCGACATTCGCTGATTGCGGGGTGCTCTTGTAGCGAGCACCCACGTTCCTAGCAAAAATTGAATCTAGGCGCATCCTAGCGCCCATGGCCGGTGTTCCAACTGAGGATGAAGTCATCAGAATAAATTCCTATAGGAGGGGGGTTGGGGAAAAGGCGAGGGTCAAATTGTAAGGTGGCGGGCGACCGTAATGCAGTTGCGGAGTGAGGAGAAGAAGGGGTCGAACGAAATCAACGGAGTCGAACACGCGGCGGCCAAGGAGTTGTTGACAGGGGTGATCAAGTCCAGTCTAAAACAAAATCCAACGCGGACACCCGTAGAAGTTGCCGAAAATCCCAACTCGCAATCTCACCGCAACATAGCGCAAACCGCGCGCCCTAAAGTGGCCAATTCAACATCTCGCGAGACCCCAACGCCCCGCCAAGCGGAAAAGCTTAGCCAGTCATGGCAAAGTCAGCAGTGATAAAAGCGGGGTAATACCCCATAACCTGTGAGATATAATATAACGTATTATATCGGGTGCGGTCACTGAATATCTTTCATACAAGTGTAAACTGATTATAAAGATAAACGAATATAAGGTGTCTGTGACCTAGGGATCTGTCACCTAGTATTGTACGAGTACTGGTACAGCTAACGGGAGTCAGAATAGTTATGACCTACGGGTCACTGAATCCAGCAATTATTCCAGTAGTCTTAGTAGCTATGGGTAGCTAGGGGTAGCTAGGGGTAGCTAGGGTAGCTCAGCGGAGCGGAGCTAACTTAGATAACTGAAAGTTATCTAACGGTGAGGGGTCACCGACGTAGGAGGGGACACATCAACGGTAGATAACTTCGGTTATCTACGTTAGTGGGAGCGGAGCATTTAGGGCTCGCCAACGGAGTTGGCGGCTCCACTCTTTGACCTCTGGTTTGTTGCCCGTAAGTCCCATCCCTCCCTCCCATTATTATATCTTCCCTTCAAGGTTGCTCTTCGGCATTGTTGTTCTGTCTCATTCTTACTTACTCGGTGTAGTTAAGGTTCTCCCTGTATATTTGCTTGTGTGTGCATTGTTTGTTATAGTACTATTCCTGCATTGCAGTGTTTTATATTGTCAGTTATTAATTATAGGGGGTACGTGAACGTACAGGTGGGGAAAAATCCAAATTCCTCAATTCTAAATTTTGCATTGTTACCATCAAATTGTGAGTGAACGAGAGGTGCAAAAGGAATGTTGTGAAGTATTGAATAACAACGGTTTAGAAAAGCAAGTGGCATCGGCAATGAACACAAGGGTATTAATTGGGATACTTACGGAATCAAGATATTGCTATGTTGTCCAACCATATCGACAACTGTTATAAAGGTCAGGGTGAATATAATTTGGAAGCATAATTGGAATGTAATGTGTTTAATTAAAGCAAAGTACCAAATAAAGGAATAGTATAGTTGTAATCTCAAATTTAAGGGCACATTAACAACAACAAGCAAGATAAATAGTTGGGACATTTGAAGCATTCACCAATTGGCATATTTAATGTCAAGGCTAGGACTTGGAAATTAAGGGTACTTTGTTAAGAAAATACTCCGGTGAGATTTGAGGGTTGGCAATGCAGCCAGTAAAACTAAAATGTTATATCTATGGTACGTGATAAGCTGCGTGATTTGCTTTCGCATATAGCAAAAACACGGAATTTAAGACTGGATAGGTCCTCATCGTTCTCAAACTTAGTCTTCAGGGTGCCAAACCAAGTTTTGGAAAATTGAGACATGTTGAAGTTAAAGTTGCTTTGATGTATATTTTTGAATTCAGAAATGATAACAATAAGAGTCGTTGATAATTTATATGTTGATACATAGGGGCACTGTCACAAATTTAGTAAAATGTGTGTGGCCATAATGATCGCCAAATGTCGTCATCAAAGCATGCCAATTGTCAAATGTGTTACATTTGTAGCGTATCAACAAATATTTGCATTTTATATCAATTTGATGGTTGAAATTACTTTGAGCAAACTCTGATTTCATCAATTATTCATGTATCAATCGATGTGATTGGCCAAACAAATATGTTTCATTTTGAACCAAAGATGAAGCGAAATTGTTCATCTTTCAAATCTCAAGCTGATTTCATAGTAATATGTTGTCAATTGCAATTGGTGAACAAACAAATCAATCAAATTGTGTTGTACTATTCAAATCTCAAGATAGTTGTGATTCATTGTTTAAATATTCGATCATATTTGATCATTGATTGGTTGTAAATTTTGATGTGAAATTTGTTCTAGATATCGTGAGTGGTCTATGGTTAAAAGACACTGAGAGGCCCACATGTGGACAGAGGGAAGTGGTTGTAATGTGGTCGCAGTGTAAGGCGGGGCGCGGGGAGGGGGTGGTCGTTAGGGGTGTGACAAGGAATAGTGGGGGACTTATTGGTATGGGGTTGATACAACGTATGTCAGAAGAAAGAAAGAAAATGATGGATCGTGACTATGATAAACCGGGTGACCAAATAAACACGGTGACGTGCGGTAAGCGGTTAACTAGATCGCGGCGGTTACAAGATATACGTTCGTGCACCCAAGTCCCACCCAATTGTGATCGAGGCGCGGTGATGAGATTGATCCCAGGAGTTCCCCCCCCCATCCCCCCTCCTCCCCCGACCAAACATCCAGCATCCAACACCCCCAACACATTTCAATCCAGTGAGAAGAGGGCGAAGCCCCCCTTCCTCTCCCCCCAAAAATAAAAATGTAATGTAAGCGGCCATGGGCCCAGCTCATACGGTTCGACGTTCATGACAGTGTCATCAACCTTCATTTTCGCAGATTTGCGTGTCACTGAGTCTCAATTCTCATGTCTGATGTGTCCTTGGCGACCACATCCAAATATTTAAACAGGTTTTATATTATAAATTATTTATTTTAAATTTATTATAAAAAGCGTGACAGATCAAACAACGACGCATGACGCTGACGATGATTATCAAAAAGCGTCATGCATGATGGATGATGACAGCGAACGAAAGCGTCATGCATGATGACAACGATCAAGAAGCGTCTACACGATGACAGCGTCGTCTACCAATGACAGCAAAGGGGCGACAACCTAATGATTATGATTTCCCCCAAAACATTTATACACAAAAGTTTGACATAAAAAACCAGATTTTTCAAAGATGTGACAAACTCCCGCTTTACTGTCGTGTCATGTCATGTCGTGTTACTGTCATAATTAAAAAGAGCGTGAGCGCAAAAAGCGTGACAGTCGAAAAGCGTCAAAGCTAAAAGCGTCAAAGCGTCAAAGAATAAAATTTAATAAATAATAAGCCGTCGATTCCCCTACGGGTCACGGCCACCCCTGTGGGGGGGAGGGGAGGTTTTCCCCCACACACCCCCCCCCAAAAAAATGTGAGAAGCAGCTTGCTTTCCATCGGAGTTCGGCCAGCCCATACAGCTGACGTTCATGGTCGATTCCCCTACGGGTCACGAAAGCACCCCATGGGGAGTCCCCCCCCCCACACCCCCCAAAAATGTGGAAGCAGCTTGATTTTCATCGCGATACGGGCTCGGCCAGCCCATACAGTACTGTACAGCTGACGTTCATTTCATTGTCATCAACTTTCATTCTCGAAGCTTTACGCTTGACAGACTGCGTCTCATGTCATGTCATGTCATACGTCTAACGTCTTATGTGTCAATGTCCAGTCGACCACATCCAAATATTTATACCGTCAATTAAGTCTTCGTCCCTTTTTAAAATTAAATAAGTCATATTAAAAATAATACTACAGTGTTAAGTTATACAGCTAAGTTATATTTATAGTCGTGACACTGTGCAATTCCAATAAAATTAAAAATATATATATTATAATTATATTGACCAATTAAATATAAAGAGGCTTTGTATTGAATATTCTAAATATCAAATTATATACTGCCGCGTGCGACACATACTTATCCACGACACACGAATCGTTTCGCAGTTTTCATCTACGACGCTAAAGTGCGTAACAGGGGTTAAATTGAGTGGGTGTAACGCGTGACGCTCGAAAAGCGTCACGCTCGAAAAGCGTCACGCTCGAAAAGCGTGACGCTCGAAAAGCGTGACACAAAGCAGTGTTCGTTTTGGAATAGCTGGTTTTCGGCGAAATGAACCTTTAAAAATTTATAGGGGGTACGTGAACGTACAGGTGGGGGAAAATCCAAATTCCTCAATTCTAAATTTTGCATTGTTACCGTCAAATTGTGAGTGAACGCAGAGGTGCAAGATGTATTGATGTAGTTTTTTGAATTCAGAAATGATGCAAGTTGCTTTGATGTATATTTTTGAATTCAGAAATGATAACAATAAGAGTCGTTGGTAATTTATATGTTGATACTAGGGGCACTCACAAATTTAGATGAATGTGTGTGGCCATAATGATCGCCAAATGTCGTCATCATAGCATGCCAATTGTCAAATGTGTTACATTTGTAGCGTATCAACAATTATTTGCATTTTATATCAATTTGATGGTTGAAATTACTTTGAGCAAACTCTGATTTCATCAATTATTCATGTATCAATCGATGTGATTGGCCAAACAAATATGTTTCATTTTGAACCAAAGATGAAGCGAAATTGTTCGTCTTTCAAATCTCAAGCTGATTTCATAGTAATATGTTGTCAATTGCAATTGGTGAACAAACAAATCAAATCAAATTGTGTTGTACTATTCAAATCTCAAGATAGTTGTGATTCATTGTTTAAACATTCGATCATATTTGATAATTGATTGGTTGTAAATTTTGATGTGAAATTTGTCTTAGATATCGTGAGTGGTCTATGGTTAATAGACACTGAGAGGCCCACATGTGGACAGAGGGCAGAAGGGGTTGTGGTGTGGTTGCATTGTAAGGCGGGGCGAGGGGAGGGGGTGGTCGTTAGGGGTGTGAATAGGAATAGTGGGGGACTTATTGGTATGGGGTTGATACAAGGTATGTCAGAACAAAGAAAGAAAATGATGGATCGTGACTATGATAAACCGGGTGATCAAATAAACACGGTGACGTGCTGTTAGTAAGCGGTTAACTAGATCGCGGCGGTTATAAGATATAGGTTCGTGCACCCAAGCCCCACCCGGCCAATTGTGATCGAAGCATGCGATGGCATTGACCCCCCAATCATGCGCCCTCCTCCCCCGACCAAACATTCAGCATCCAACACCCCCCAACACATTTCAGTCCAGTGGGGAGAGGGCGAACCCCTTCTCCTCCCCCCAAAAATAAAAATGTAATGTAAGCGGCCATGGGCCCAGCTCATATGGTTCGACGTTCATGACAGTGTCATCAGCCTTCATTTTCGCAGATTTGCGTGTCACTGAGTCTCAATTCTCATGTCTGATGTGTCCTTGGCGACCACATCCAAATATTTAAACAGGTTTTATATTATAAATTATTTATTTTAAATTTATTATAATAAGCGTGATTATCAAAAAGCGTCATGCATGATGGATGATGCTGATGACAGCGAACGAAAGCGTCATGCATGATGACAACGATCAAGAAGCGTCTACACGATGACAGCGTCTACCAATGACAGCAAAGGGCCGACAGATTTCCCCCAAAATATTTATACACAAAAGTTTGACATAAAAATCCAGATTTTTCAAAGATGTGACAAACTCCCGCTTTACTGTCGTGTCATGTCATGTCGTGTTACTGTCATAATTAAAAAGAGCGTGAGCGCAAAAAGCGTGACAGTCGAACAGCGTAAAAGCGTCAAAGCGTCCAAGAATAAAATTTAATAAATAATAAGCCGTCGATTCCCCTACGGGTCA